>JAOSBO010000007.1:25060657-25088824 GCA_027563915.1 Erythroxylum rotundifolium
CAAACTCCATTCCAATTTTTAGTATTAATTATTTGGATACTTCACTTGAGCCACTAGCTTGCAATTTCTGATTACTGAAGCTCAACTTCACCTTCACTCCTACGAAATTCATTACCATCTTCAAAATTTAATTGACGACAAGACGAAGACAAACCCTCCATTCAATAATTAGTTTTGATCTTGAAGTAAAAACCTTAAAAAAATGAAAAAAATGAAAACGAATACTTCACTTTTATGATATAAAGAAACACTAAGTGTCAAATTCAAATTTTAATTAAGAAGCAAAACATGAATCCTTTAGCATTAAACTTAAATAAATATCTAACAATTGGTACTAAACAAATTGTTTAAAAAATATTTGATTTCTCTATTTGACGTTCCCGCGTATTGGTAAACTAGAAACAAAAAGAAAGGAAAAGGGAAAGTGTTGTCAAGAGGTATGTCAAATACATAATAAAATTAGATTTTATTAAAACATGATATTGTGATTGAACAAGGTTGGAACATATTTATTGAAACAATATTTTTCTTTTAAAGAATTAAAATAAAAGCTACATCCTTTTTTCATCACAATCAATTAAGTGTTATTGTATGGAAATCAAGTTTGAATGTGATATAAAAGAGACATCACCTAACACATAACAACTTACATGAAACACTTAACCCATCTCATTAAAGTATTAGACTATACAACATAAGATCCATTTGTTACACAAAAAAAAAAGTAGTTTGGTTTGGTAGTTGAACAAAAATTAGATTAAACTATACGAAATATAACTATGTTCATTAGCAATGGACAATGGTAGCAGAGTTGGCTTGGCTTGTAGCATCAATATCTGTTCTCATGGGACAACATCTTATTCCTACCAAGCTCCACAAAGTTGGAACAGACTAATTAATACAAAAGATCTGAACCTATCGCAAGAACCTCAAGCCTATTCATAAAAGAACACTTGTCCCACTCCACCAAGAAAATCCATTATGTAGACATTAATCATACCTTCAAGACAATCTAATACTGCCAAATGTCAAAGGCTTGATTCCTTTTGACAACTAAAACACACCAAAGATCGAACGAACGATCGAAGAAATGCCAATGCACGTGGCAATTATGAGTAATCTTCACAGTTGTTTATCCTACAACATGGGGACTGAAAACTGAATTGGGTGCTCAAACTTGTCAGTCATTAAAAAACAAAACCAAATAGAGTTAGAAGAAGCTCTCAAGTGACCAGATTAATGAAGTAACTTAGGTTATGAAAATGGAAAATGAATCAGATTAGCATGAAAGTAATTGCCAATTGAGAAGCAACGAAGTCATGCAACTGTAATGTCAAAATTTTTTTCCCTCGATGTGACAAATGTACAAGCATGCTAACTTAATATTTACGCAGCTAAATGCTTGAAACATGAGTTAGGACTCATGAACAAGCATAATCAATCAAGGATAAACTACATTTGAACCATTTATAGGTATTGAACAAAAACTAAACTTAAGCTGAAATTTGGGTAGACCAAATGAAAAGTAAATAGCTAACTTTGAAAAATCATAACTTAAGTTATAAACCTCAAAATTTAGTGATTGAAGTTGCTATCTCTTCCTCTTGATGAGCTCTAAATGCTCACCAAATATCATAGGACCAGGAGGTTTGACTGTCCCTTTTTTGTGGCTTGAAATATGCACCAACTTTGGAGAATAAACTGTATGGCAACGAATTATGGGGCAAAAAAGTTGCCATTATCTTCCTCTATGTCTTAGCTTTGAAACAAAATTTTCCTTGTGCATGGTATTAAAAATTAATAAGGTGGAAGCAACTAAAAAGGATGTATATAAGGGGAACATGTAAGAAGATGATCAAATATAGAATTATGATATATCTCAGAAATAGCTTCATGCGAGTTTTACCAAGAATTTGAGAACAATCAAAATACACACATACCAAGCAACCTATACCTGAGGATGGTCCTCATAAAATAGTATATGTTTCAATGTTTCTAGAACATCAAATTTACCTTAGAATAGATACTTAAAAAAAAAACGTTGATGCCAATCACCTACACTTCACTACCGGATTTTACTTGCTACAAGTATGAATACCTAAAAGAGAAATTCTTTCTTTTCACAAAAATAGAAAATTCAAAGGAAAAAAATTACCTGGGATAACACATTCAGATGCCTAGTGTCACCTGGTAGTGTCTGGAAAGGAATTAAACAAAAGATGTACATATTATAGAACTCTTAAATTCCAATTAAAAATAAGACAAAAACGAAACAAAACGGAAAATCTTGTTTATGAAAAGAATGGTAGCTTTCAGGAGCAGTGAAATCTTCAAGAAATTCGCTTCTAGCTGTAGAAAAGGGCAAAAGGTGTAAAAATATGGCAAATTTAGTCAAAAATTGCAAAAACCAACATGAATGCAAGAGAAAAAAATTGCAAGAAAAAGTAATAATTAGCTCACAAGAAGAATCCTTCAAAGTGGAAGTTCTGTCAGTGTAAAGAACAATTGGAGAATTCACTGTCAAGAAAAGCAAACCTAAAACATCTTACAGAAAACCAGAGAGAGTGTGGACTTTCACTGATGAAAGTCGAGGCTTTAAGAGATTTTGCTTTTGTTGGAAAATAGTTGCAAACTGTACGTGAGTAGTTAATGGAAGAAGTAAAGCGGGAACCAAAATGGCTTAGGCAAGAAGTCGAGAAGAGCGACGCTGTTTTAAATAAAATGAAAACGTAGACGTTTTATTATGGGACAGAATAGGGCCAGGGTTAGTGGGACAGAAGATCTGATGCCTAAAGATACAACTTGGTAAAAGTTTCCCGTTTCTAAAGTCAAATCATCATATATTGAATTAAATGAAGCTCCCTCGTGCCACTCGAAATGATGAAGCAAATTTTGCTTAAAGCCAAAGATACAACTTACAAGAAGGAAGTATTAGCTTAAGGATTATAATTAACGATTTTGATGATAACTACATAATATTTCAAATTTTAAATTATATATATTTTGCTAAAGAAGCAACGATATAATTCTTAAAAGGAAATAAAATGATAGGATAATTGCTTCCTTTCTTACAAGAACCTTCATTGTGAACTTACCTAATTAGAAATGATTTCATAAGATCTAGAGCGATCTTAATATTTCAAACAATTAGCTCTAGAAGTTTTGACATAATTTGTACCTTAACATCTGAATATTGAAGATTCCAACACAGATGATATCGAAGATTTATTAAATTCGAATTCAACCCAGAATATTAGTGAAGCAACTATTAGTTGAAGAAATTTCCAATTTAAAGAAGAGCCACAACATTTGCAAAGAATATACAAACTTTCGAAATACTTTAGCAGTATCTATACTCTTGAAAGTCATATCCATATCAAACTCCTTACGTCTTAGAAAGTGAAATCACTTTATTAAGAGACAAAATTGTTACTCTTCGAGAGCTTAGATTGAGCCTATCTTATATTTACTTTTGAGAGCTTGTAGGGGCTTGTTATATACTTCGAGAGTGCAAAGTTGGAGAACCTTCAAAAATATATACTTGTGAGATTAGAGAGGCTTGTCAAATTTAATACTCGGATTCTTATAGTGAAGTGCTCAAGTTGGATACTTAGGGATTGGACGGAGGTTTCGTTATTAACCAAACAAATATAAATCTACTGTGTCATTCTTTCTCTCTTTTAAATTTTTGCATTATAAGTTATGTTTTCAAGATGCTCCTTCGATTTTACAATAGGCTCCTTTTGTTTTTATATCGCAAAAGGTTCCTTTCATTTTTGAAGCAATTAATAGGCTCATATCTATTAACAAGCTCCTTTCTTTTAATTGCTAGAAGGTTCCTAACAATTAACAGGCTCCTTTCCTTTTGAATGCTAGTAGACTCCTTTCAATTGACAAGCTCTTTTTGTTTTTCTAAAACAATTAATAGGATCTTTTTTGTTTTCAACGTTAACAGGATCCTTTTGAAAGTTGACAAGACCCTTCTATCTGTAGACTTATTTTTTTGAGCATAATATTATCAATTTGAAAGTACCTTGGAAATTTTTACACACAATTTACCCCCCCTCCTTTTGCATTTGTTTGCTTTATCACTTGGTGTTAAAGTAAGGCTTTACATTTATATTGTTTTATAGCAAGTAATAGACCATGGAAAACAATTTGAGAAGCCTTGAAGGACAATCCATCTCAAAGCCTCCTTACTTCAATGGAAAATTTTTTTCCTATTAGAAAGAGAGAATGACCATTTATCTTCAATATGTAGATATCAAAATCTAACAAGCTATCAAGGTTGGAGCCATAACTCCGACGACTGATAATGTAGAAGTATAGATTGATATTGATAGAAGAAATGCATAGTTGATTGCCAAATCAAGACATCACTTGATCTATGCATTATCCTCAGAAGAGTATGAAAAGATATATTACTGCTTTACAATAAAAGAAATGTGAGGCAAACTACAAGTCATCTTTGAAGGAATGAGTGAGATAAAGAAACATAGAATAATTCTTTTAGTGCATCAATACAAAACCATTTACATGAAATAGGTAGAAAAATAGATGAATTCTTCGGACACTTCAACAATGTAATCACTGCATTAAAGAACTTGGGTACGATATATCCAAATGATGAGCTTGTGACAAAGATTCTAAGATCCCTACCAAAGGAATGGAGACCTAAGGTGGTAACTCTAGAAATTGCAAAGGATCTCAACACTATCTCACTTGATTGGTTAGGAGGAAACTTGATGATCCATGAAGTTGAACTTAGGTGAGATGAAGGATCTTCATACAGAAGAGGAATGGCACTAAAAGCAGCTGATAAATCAAATCCATCAAATGAAGATGAAAGCAACACTAAGTTACAAATAGATGAAGATGACGAATTCCATGTCATGGTCAAAAAATACTCCCACTTCTACAAAATGAAGCTCATGAAGAAAAGAGAAGGAAACAAGAAAACTAAAAGCAATAGGTTTTTATTAAAAAGTACTAGCAGCAATAGCAACACACAAAATAATCAAATCATATGCTATCATTGCAAGAAGCGTAGACACAAAAGACCAGAATGTCCTCTTCTTCAAAAAGAAAAATCAAAAAATAAAAAACTCAAAAAGCAAGCTTTGATTGTAGCCTTGTCAGATGAGGACTTTAAAAACTTTGAAGAAGAAGAACCTGAGGAAGTCAACAACATTTGCTTTATGGCTGAATCAGGAGACAATGAGATATGTTTCAGAACAGAGACAAGAGAAAATCAATGGATAGTTGACAATGGTTATTCAAGCACATGATAGGTGAAATATCACATTTCAACTACATTGAAAGGAAAAACGGAGGTAATGTTGTTTTTGCTGACAAAAATAAGGCAAAATTCACTAGAATTGATAAATTTGGTGACTCTAACTCTGCTTCTATTGATAATGTTCTTTATGTTGATGGACTGAAACATAATTTTTTAAATATAGATCAATTAAGTGATAAAGGTTTTATAGTTACTTTCTATACATCACATCATGAAATTATTGATAATCTTAACGATAATATTATATTCGTTGGTCCTAAAAATCAGAATATATACTGTGCTCAATTAGAAGATATGTCTTCACAAAATGTCAAGTATTTTGTTTCAATAGAAAAAGATTCATTTATCTGGCATAGAAGATTTGGACATGCTAGCATGAGCATATTATCAAAATTGTCCAAAAATGAATTAGTAAAGGGATTACCTAACTTGATGTTTGCTAAAAATTAGTTTTGCGAAGCTTGTTTAAAAAGAAAACAAATCATAAGTAGTTTCCCTCCTAAAAATATTGTGTTTACCCACTAGTAGCTTGAACATGTTCACATGGATTTATTTGGTCCTACTATGACTCAAAACTTTGGTGGTAAACATTATGATTTTGTTATAATAGATGATTATTCTAGATTTACATAGGTTTATTTTCTATTAAATAAGGATGATACTTTTGAAGTCTTTAAGAAGTTTTGCAGAAAAATTCAAACTATAAAGGGGTACTGCATTACAACAATTCAAAGTGATTATGGACGAGAATTCGGTTATAGAAAATTTAAAGATTTATGTAATGAAAATGGTATACCTCACAATTTTTCCTACCCAAGGACTCCTCAATAGAATGGAGTCATTGAGGGAAATAGTAGAAATCTCGTTGATATGGCCAAAACAATGCTATGCAAAAGTAGTCAACCGCATGTTGACTGGGTAGAAGTTGTGTTAACTGCCTGTTACATACTCAACAGGTGTCTTATAATACCTAACTGTGGTTTTTTGATGTGAGTAAGTTTTAATATTTAACTTTGATAATCCATAAGCATATGGGTCGTTCGTGTAGTACCTAAGGTGTCGATCCCACAAGAAGAGTTAATCTATTCCTAAAATCTAAGGCCAAAACAATGGGCAATATTTAAAATGTAACGAAATTGAAACATGAATGCAAATTAATCAAGTAATTCAATTCAAGAATCAATCACAAAATATTAACAAATCAGAAATTACAATTCACACACTTAAGAATCGCCCTAAAAAAACTATCAATTGAGAGAAATAAGAATTTTTATGTATCTTTAATGCTAACCTAATTAATTATGAATTGTTGGATTTTTGGTCCTAGACGATCCTAGGGTTGATTACTCTCTCTCGAGTTATAATTATTAACCCTAAATTGTAAACTCTAATTAGATTATGGAAAATTACAATTTGTCAATTAATAATCTATCCAACCTAATTAGTTCTTAAGTTTTCCAATAGACTACCAAGAGCCTATATGAGATCTCTATTTACATAATTATCGATTTAATTAATTTCTCGTTCTTATTAAATCACTTAACCCTCGTTAGCCCAATTTAATTATTTTTCATTCGATTCACCCTCTCAGTTTATTTTTGAATTATGCAATCTTAAGAATCAATCACAATGAATCCAAATAACATAAAACAACCAGATTTTTATTAAATCAAAAATAAAAACAAACCAAAGGTGAGTTTAAACATCCTCAACATTCATAAAATCCTATCATCAATAGTGGTTATTCCAATTCTATATCATTAATAAAATTGAGAATATATAAAAAACAAGATCCAAATGGATGATGGAGGCAACAACGTCAGGAAATCTCCTATTATGGGAAATGCTGCATGTCAGCTTCTTCTCCATATCTCTCTTCCTTCTTCTCTTTCTCAATTTCTTGATGAACACTCTGTTAAGTCAAGAAGACTTCACTTCTTTTATTGATTTTGATGAAAGTCAAATAATAATAATAATAGAAGTGTGTGAACTGTTTTGATGAGTTTATTAAGTGTACAGATAAATGTACATAAGATGAAGTGCAGACATAAGACGATACAAAGTCATAAGACGAAGCACAGACATACGATGATACGAAGTTGTAAGACGTATTGTAGACATAAGACGATACGAAGTCGTAAGACGATGTGAAGTTATAAGATGAAGCGTAGACATAAGATGATACGAAGTCATAAGACGATACGAAGTCATAAGACGATGCGAAGTCATAAGATGATGCAAATTTATAAGATGATACGAAGTCATAAGATAATGTGAAGTCATAAGACGAAACAAAGTCATAAGATGATACAAAGATATAAGATGAAGCATACAAATCAAATCAAGATGATATAATCTACAATGACAGTTAGTTAGTTGGAGGTGGTTACAAGACTCAACTAACAACAAATCTCTGAAGATCCTATAGGTGGTTTTTTAAGACCATTGGCGAATTAGACTATAAATATCAATGTAGTTGTAGACAAAACAACTTTTTGCTTACTTTTACTTACACGAAATAACTCTGTGATCAAGTGAGTATACAAAAAATATCCCGAGTGAAAAGAAGGAAGACAGAGATCAAGAACACCTGGAGCATGAGTTTAGAAAAGCTCAAACAATATCTTTTCAAATGAAAGGAAGGCAAGAGCCTGAAGAGGCTAAGATAGCAGATAAATAATACTTTGTGAAAGAGTCCTAAAGAGGCTCTGAAAGAGTAGAAAGAATACTCGTAAAGTTGAAGAGATAGTGAAATTTCAGATAAACTCTAAGGACTGGACGTAGCCCAAAGGTTAAGGGTGAACCAGTGTAAATCGCGGTGTCATATTCTATAACCCTTATCTCTTTAATTTCTTGTTGTTAGAAGAAAAGATATTATTTCTGCTATTGCATTACTTAAACAAATTAAGTGTGTTGTTTTGTAATCATCTGAGTTTTCGAGAAAATCAAGAAGATTCTAAAGATAACTATCTTAGACAATTTTACACAATTCAATCCCCCTTCTTGTGTATTTTACATATTAAGTGATTTCTATATTAACAAGTGATTTTCTTCGCTCTTTCTATTGTTTCTCAATGGTGGTTGATGCAAACGCTCCTTTCTTTCTGTTCTTATTGTTCTATTTATGTTCTTTTGTGTTTAGGGTTGGATTAAGGTTTTTTTGGGGTCCTAAAGATCCAAAAAAACTCTGGAAACATGAAGATTGGAAGTGGTTGATCATCTTCTTGACGTAGACCATAATCTTGGCCTATGTCAGGCCTTTCTGTCATGATCATGGGCTATGTAATTAGCTCCAATTTGCTCCAAAACTCCTCCGTTCTTTGATCTTTACCTTGAAATACTAATAAATACATCAAGGTACCTCGAAAACATCATATTTAAGCTCAAATGATTGTTTTAATGTATAAAACACTTAATACACAAATCAATCACAAACTACCATAATTTTAACCTAAACACATACTAAACAATAGAATAAACAGCTAAACGCATATCAAACTATACCCTAAAATAAAATGCATTTCACACCTATCAACATCCCCACACTTAAATGTTTCCTTGTCCTTAAGCAAACAAATCAATAAACAACACAAACACAAAACACACAATGCAACAAATGAGGCAATGGCTTCAACTTCACGAAATAATTTAACTCTAAACACAATCATTTGTAAATTATTAACATGTGAAATCTGCATCTAAGCACCTTGGACTCAATATACAAACTAATCAAAATTTTAATGTTGAGTTTATTCACCCTTGTCAACTGCACACACACATTGACAATCATTTAGTCAAAACACAAGTGTGGCTATTCTTCATTAGCTTTTCATGACAAATCAAGCTACTAAAAAGTTTGGTAGGTTTTTATTTGAAAACATTCTTTCTGTTGATTTTTTTTAAGGATGTGATCCTAGTCGTTTATACAGAGGTAAACATTTATGATGAATTTTAATCTGTTACTCAACTAAGTCATGCTGTTCTTAAGTTACTTCGTTGGAATGTCATGATAGCCTTTTTATATAAAGGCACACATTTGTGATGTATGTCGATCTGATTACTCAGCTACATCACATTCTCAACTAGCTACTAGCTCTATTCATCACCTGAAGGCCAACAAAATAGTTATTTCAGTTAAATTTATACAACTTTTTTTCTTTTTTAACACAAATTTTAACATAAAAATTTGCCTACCTTATTGCTTTAGCTAATCATTCTCATGAAAATGTACTACTACTACCACTCATTTGGTTGGGATGAAATTATAAATGAGTATGGCAAATTCCTAGGGTGAATCGACTAACATCGTATCTTGATTAGCCAACATATTTATCCCTAAAAAACTTAGGTCACTAATTTCACAAGCTAACAAATATTTATAACATAAAAGATTATGTTTAAGGCCAATTCTATCCTTAAGTCCTAGTCATTGATGTATTCACATAATTCACATCATGCGACCTAAATAAACTATCATACAATATGTAAAATTCACACTCAAGATAAAAACACACAACCCTCCCCACACTTGAATAACACAATGTCCTCAATGTGAAAAGGGTACACAAATACACCAGGGGAAATAAAACATAAAATAAGAGAACATAAGAAGAAAATACTAACAAGAATCAAAAGAAAAGGGTTAGAACACAAAACCGTCAAGGTGACTGAGGTAGTGACGGTGTTAGAGGTGGAGATCAAATGCGCTTGATGCTGATTTGGCTTTCCTATCTTATAATTGATTGAGAGAGAATAACATCCTTTTTCTTCATCTTCTTTCTTGATTTCTTAGATAATGGAGGCAGCGACGTTGGGAAACCTTCTATTATGGGAAGTACTTTGTTTCAGCTTCTTTTTCACATCTCTCTTCCTTCTTTTCTTTTTCAATCTCTCGATGAACTCTCTCTAGGGTTTCTTAATGGTGGTTGAAGCAAAAGCTCCTCTCTTTCTGCTCTTGTTATTCTATTTATGTTCTTTTGTGTTTAGGGTTGAACTATGGTTTTTTTAGGGTTTGAAAGGTCCAAAAAATCCCTCGAAATGTGAAGATTGGAAGTGGGTCCTCTCTTTCTATTCTTGTTGTTCTATTTATGTTCTTTTTTGTTTAGGGTTGAACTAGGATTTTTCCGAAAGATGCAAAAAATCCCTCGAAATGCGAAGTTTGGAAGTGGCTATATATCTGCTCGACACAGGTTACGACCGTGGCCCTACAAGCCACGATCGTGGCCTATGTTAGGCCTTTCTGTCACAATTGTGGTCTATGATTGTAGACCACAATCATGGCTTATGCAATTGGTCCCAATTTGCTCAGAAACTCCTATGTTCTTCAATCTTTACCTTGAAACACTAACAAACAAATCAAGATACCTCAAAAACATCATATTTAAGCTAAGGGATTATTCTAACCCATAAAACAATTAAAACATAAATGAATCACAAACTAACACAATTCTACCCTAAATACATACTAAACAATCAATTAAATTGCTAAACAAAGATCAAACTATACCCTAAAATATGATGCATTTCATACGTTTCAGTACTTATTCTGAAAAGATCCCTTATGGGCTATGGAAAGCAAGAAAACTGAATGTCACTTACTTTAGAGAATTTGGCTACAAGTGTTTCATTCTAAACAATGGAAAAAACAACCTTGGAAAGTTTTATGTGAGATCAGATAAAGCTATCTTTCTGGGTTAGAATACCGCTAGTAAAGTATTCAAAGTTTATAATAAAAGAGAAAAAAAGATAGAAGAATTGATTCATGTAGTATTTGATGAAGCACTATCTTCAACAACAACAATCGATTCAGATGATGAAGAAAATCCTTTGATTCCTAAAGATACATCCCAAACTCAAACTATACCTACAGTGCCTTTGGAATTACAAGATAAAGAAGGTCCTTCTACAGCGACAACAAAGTAAGCTCTTTCATATCAGCTGGAGCCTATGCAACGAAGAATGTCAAAAGAATGGAGAGGTCTTGATACACATCAGTACATTTTAAAATACCCCTTTGAAATTCTAAGAACTAGATCATCATTCAAGAACAACTTTGTTGCCCTCATCTCACAATTAGAAGCAAAGGCCGTTGAATAGGCTTTTACTAACAAAATTTTGGTTTCAACTATAAAAAAAGAACTGAATCAGTTTGACAAACATAAAGTTTGGCATCTAGTACCTCGTCCATAAAACAAGTTAATCATTGAAACTCGTTGGATATTTCAAAACAAACTCGATGAAAATGATAAGGTGGTAATAAACAAAGCTAGACTTGTAGCTCAAGGTTATAATCAATAGGAAGGTAATGATTTTGATTAAGCTTATGCACCTGTTGCAAAATTGGAATCGATTAGAATTTTACTTGCCTTTATATACTATGGAAAATTTAAATTGTTCCAAATGCATGTCAAAAGTGTCTTCTTAAATGGATATATTAATAAAGAAGTGTTTGATAAGCAACCTCCAGGTTTTGATGATGAAAACCATCCTAACTATGCAATGAAGTTAACTAAAACTCTGTATGATCTAAACTATTCTCCTTGAGCATGGCATGAGAGTTAAGTAATTTTCTGCATAAGAATAACTTTGAAAGAGAAAAGCTAGATAAAACCTTATTTATTAAGAAAAGGAGAATGATTTACTTATAGTACAAATATATGTTGATGACATAATATTTGGTGTTACTAATCAATCTTTTTGTGAAGAATTCTCAACATTAATGTAGGGGGAGTTTGAAAGAGCATGAAGGGAGAACTATCTTTCTTTCTTAGATTACAAATCATTCAAATAGAAAAGGGGATCTTCATTAGCCAAGACAAGTACACAAAGAAACTCATCAAGAAATATCATTTTGAGAATGCCAAACTGATGGGTACTTCTATGTATATTGGAACTTAACTAGATAAGGATGAAGAAGGCAAGGATACGAATGAGATAAAATACAAAGGAATGACTGGGTCACTATTATATCTTACAAGCTTAAGACCAAAAATTATTCTTGGTGTGTGTCTTTGCACGCCCCTTCAATCAAATCCAAAAGAGAGCCATCTTAAAGCAGTCAAGAGGATCTTTTGATATCTTCACGGAACTATATGTTTCAAATTATGATATCCAAAAACTGATTCATTTAACATAGTTGGCTATTGTGATGGAGATTATGGAGGTGATAAAGTCGAAAAGAAAAACATGAGTGATCACTGTCAATTTCTTGGAGGATGTTTAGTTTTTTAGTCTTGCAAGAAGAAAAATTGCATTGCATTTTTAACTACTAAAGTAGAATTTATAGGAGCTACCAGCTATTATGCTCAAATCCTATAAATGAAGCATTAAGTCTTTGGATTTCTCTCTGAACTTTTACTTAAATTCCCATATTATGTGATAATACTAGTGTTATAAATCTTTCTAAAAATCCTAAGTATCATTCTAGGATTAAACATATGGAAATCAAACATCATTTTGTTAGAGATCATGTTTTGGAAGGAATCATTGATTTTTTTGTATGTTAATACTGAAAATCAAGTAGCTGATATCTTTACTAAGCCACTCTCTGAAGATAGATTTTGCTTGTTAAGAAAAGAGCTTGGTATGTGCAAAATATCTAATATTATTTTTGTATGAATATTATATGCTACTGCTATTTGTAGATGTTAGCAGGCTCCTTCTTTTCTAATCCTTTAGTAGGCTCCTCTTAGTTTAAAAGGCTCCTCTTATTTTAGAAGGTTTATCTCAGTTTAACAGAATAGGATACACATGTCCTAAAAAGGAAGCCACTTTATGACATCATTTTAATTTTAAAAAATGCACACGCTGCTTTGATAGCTTTCTATATGTGACTAATAGAAGATATGCAGATGACCATAGTTCCTATATTAGTGTGTACGACTGCTTATCATTACACAAAATCAACACTCAAGAATTATTTGATAAACTAGAAACTGATATCTTTCGTCTACTCATCGTTGTATCTCTCTGAAGCATCACTCTTTCATCTCTACACTTTAACTCTTTGTGTTTTATCTATTTTCTCTTAAAACTCTTAAACTTCACCAAGCTTACCGATAATGGCACAAACAAAATCAAAAGCACAAAAGAGAACCCTGGCCTTATCTTCCATTCATAGCAAAACTCTCCACTATGAATAAACTCTTGCTTCTAATAACTCTTCTTTATCTCCAATAATAGGCTCTTTTAACACTCTTATTGAACTTATCTTTGTCTCTTTTAAACTCTAAGTCTTAAAAACACCAATTTAAGAGACTCTAAAAGAACAAAAAAGAAAGATTTTGGTTATTTTATCCCTAGAATCAGATTTTGATTCATCTTCAGACAAAAATGAACTAACAAACGAACCACAATACATCTCCAACTCTAGTGAAGAAGAAGAAGAAAAAAAGGAAGAAGGAAAAAGAGGAAGAAGAAGAAGAAGGAGGAGAAGAAGAAGAAGAAGAAGAAGCAGAAGAAAAGAACGAAGAAGAGAAAGAATAGGAAGAATCCTCTAGTGAGGGGGAGCCAACGAGGACAATAAGGTTTGACTCTCCTTTTCCCGTTCCTTCTTTTCTTACTTCTAATCTATCTACTCTCTCTTCAAAATCATCTGCACCTCCTTCCATAACTCCTAAACCTAGTCCCAATTGTAAGAAAGTGCTTGAAGAGCACTAGATTGTGAATGACAATGGTTTAGACCAAGAACCTGCTATGTTGATGAGACAACCATGGACCAAAAGGAAGTGTTGCAAAGCAAGCTCTACAAGAAGAAACTATTGAGGATGAAAAGAAAAAAGAAGAAGAATTATGAAAAAGAAAGAGATAAGAGAAAAGAAAGACAAAGCACCTATGGTTAAGGAAAACATTGAGGATGCAATTGCCAGCAATAAGCTATTTGTTGAAGAAGCTATGTTTGAAGATTTTCCTAAAGCCAAAAGGTCAAAAACAAAGAAACTCATCAAAGGAGAGTCTTCAAAATTAGTGAAGATGTTCTAGTCGATGGAAGTTGAAGCAAGGTACAAGATGCACTACAAGAAGAGAAAGGTGATACCTGGAATCATCTTACCTCCCAACCTATTAGATGATATCAGTATTCCCATCTCTCGATATCTTTTAGCTATTGGTTGGGAAAACTTTCTAAATTTTGATGAAACAGTGTGTGATGAATTGGTAAGATGTTTCTACACACTTCCAGCTGAAGAGTAGATGTATGATTGAACTACTTCGGGCAAGACAGCCTAGAGTGGTCTAGAGCACCATTGTTTGGCATAGGAACCTACCCCTGAAGGTATGTTTCGTCCTCTGGCTGACCACAAAGAACAAACTTAACACTGTTGACCATCTCTCCTACATTGAAATGAATAGATCCTGCCCTCTCTATTCAATGCAAACAGAATCACAAGAACAACTTTTCTTCTTGTGCCCCATCGTTACATTAGTTTGGACGTAGGTTAAATCCTTTTATGGGGGGAATCTTTCGAAAAATTCACTAAATGGTATCATACATTTTCTGACATCTTCCCCAGCTATTCCAAGAGCTGAACGAGTGACATTAACCATTGCTATGGGGTTGACAGTACAGGCCATAAGGAAAGAACGAAATGCGAGAAGGTTTTAGGCCACATGTAAAACATAGGGAAGGATAATTGCGGACATCATAAAAGGGATCTGAGAGCTACTTTTAATGTAGAAACACTTACCGTCTAGTTAGGAATATCCAACTGGTAGTCTATATATTATGTCCTTGTATTTGATGTGGTAGTTGTTGTCAAGCATGTTTTGGGAAGAGGGTACCCCCTGGGGCAACCTAGACTTTGTAAATCTATTTTTTATTAATTCAATTTTTTAAAAAAATATGTTTCTATAGACACATGAGAAAAGAAAAAATTGATGGCAATTTGGCAATCATCTAGTGGGTATGTGAGTGTGAGATCTTGATTACGGAGGAAATCTTGGGGAACATTTTGGTTATATTCCCAGTTGGTAGGAATGACCTTCCCTGTCACAAGTGTGACATTGCTCACCTTAATCTGGGAGAGGTTATAGACTTTATATATCTGCATACTGAGAATGCCCATGAAGGGAGACCCTAGTGTAAACACTTGCACCTACTGCCAAGATGCCTTGCATCCATATCATCTACTTCAATTTTTCTAAGAGTGATACGTACGTGGTCTATAATCTTTTAAAGGGCAATAAGATGAACCTCCCAACAATGATTCTGAAGTTATGTTGGATAGGGGAAGTCACAAGAATACCATGTAAGCCTACCGAATGGAATGCTGTTGACCAAGATTTTTGTTTATTTTGGAGTGCCTTTTGACAATCTGAGTTGGTATAAACCTGTAATGTTTCACTCTTCAACTCCCTACAAATTTGGTTATAAGCTGAAGGACAATGTGTGGGTAGAGAAGAAGTCAGAAAAAGTAGCAGTCCTCCTGGGTTCTACCCCACAAAAGTTAGCCTATATTCCACTCCAAAACATGAATGACTTGATTTTTCAACAACTGAGGGACATTCGCTCCAATTAGGATCAAATGCACGAACAAATTGACAGCCTACAAAACCACATCTTGGACATGCAAATTCTTCTTTAAAAAATTATTGATTCTCTTAACTAACTTTGTTACTATTTTTTGGATTTTTCTTACACACTAATGATATTTCTTACGGTTTGATTTCATTTCCTCCTATTTTTGATAACGACAAGGTTGGAGAATAGTTAATGGCATACTTTGCATTTGCATATATGATATATTTTCAATATTGCCTTAATGAAATATTGTCTTGATGATATAAATTTGTGATATATTCAACTGTGATATGTTCTATGCCAACTGTTGCTGAAATTTTGTTGAACTTGTGAAGTTTAACTTTTTGATATACAAAACGATAGGCTCCTTCCTTTATAAGGTAGACTCTTACTAATTTTAACTGCGAGTAAGAACATATAAAGTTTATAGGTATCTGTCGAAATCCCTTATTATTATTTGAGTTTTGAAAATATATCTATTATTGTTTGTAATCATAAAAAAGGGGAGATTGTTAGCTCAAGGATTATATTTAACAATTTTGATGATAACTATATAATATTTCTGTAACACACCACTCTCATAAAGCATATGCCCGAACGTATCAACTATATTCGAGAATATACTCTACAAGGATGGCACGTTAAGATGATCAAAATAATTCATTACAACTTTTTCATACATTAAACACATCTTCAGCAAAAGAAAGTTCATTTTTATCCCTTTCATTTACAAAAAATATCCAATCATAAATGTTATTACACTTTACAATTTACATATATATTGCACGGTAGTTAAGGAATACTATTCTTAATACAATAAAACTGAAGGCATGTGTAGGTACAAATTGATCCTGACCATTAACTCAGGTCTAATTTCAGTTGTTTTTATACACAATTAATCTAACTGGATATCTCCTCTGAACCTGAAAAGTTAATGATGCAATTTTAGTAATCTTTGTGAACTCAATGAGCAAACCATCCTGGATGTGCTCACTCATATCAAAACACATAGACAATTCACATTTCAATTTATAGTCAGATCATATAATCAAATATTACATATCATTTCACAATTCAATTTCAATACAGTTCAAACTCCTCATTTCAATCTTTAATTTAATACATATCAAAGTATATATCCAATGAACATGTCACTCACTTTCATTTATTACTTTTTTGTGACCGGGCAACTTGTTAACTGTCCTGTATCTGTTGTGGATACTGGGCACATTTTAATACTGAGCCTGTGGCTCTTTATACACATTTATGAGCTTTAAGCTCTTTTTCGCTGGCCACTCCAGACATAACTTCCTTTATCTGATCATACGTATCATGTAATGAAATGAATCATTTTGCTAGCCACTCTAATTGTGCTTGTCTTTCTTCCTTTAATGTTTTTCTAGATTTTTACCCTTACTCTCTACTTCAATCATATTTTCTTCATAGTTCATCTTTTAGACTTCATTTCCTCATCATTTTCACCTCCATTTCAATTTAAAAACATCCATCAAACAAATCATACATTATTGTTCATCAATCATACAAAAGTAGAACATGAACATCTCCATTTCTTCATTCATGTTACAACACTTTTTCAACTCCATCAACATGATCAATCCATCTCAAAACTATCATTATAAATACTTATATTTAAAAAACCATAAAGAACCATATCTTACTTACTTGTTTAACTCCAAGCCCTTCTCAAATCTTTAAGTAACCCTAGCTTCTCCATGCTACACGATCATCATCTTTCAAAGAGAAATAGGCTAGGTTTTCATCAACAAGGTGAAAGCAACAACATCATAGAGTGGCTAGTGAAAGATGATAACAATGCTTAACGTGGTGAGGGTGAGGATGAGGATAAGAGTGTCATAAGAAGGAGAGAAGAAAGAAGAATGAAAGAGCATGTAATAAAAGAGAAGAATGAAAGATAAAGATGATTGTCATTTATATGGGTATAACGTGAGAGGTGTGTGGTGAGTGTCAATGACACTTGTCTTTTAAAGACACTTGCCACATGTCCCCTTCTTATAATACCAATTGTCATATAGCAATTAATCCATTTGTCTCTACATATCTAAGTCACTTGTCATCCAATTTCCCATGCCACATGTCACCCAATTTCCTATGCCATTTGTCAATAAATCCTAATGTCATTTGTCAGTAAATTGTAATGCGACGTGTCATTTATTTCTACTGCTATGTGTCAATTATTTATACTACCATTTGTTAATTGTCTTTAAAAAATACACATTAATTTATAATCTCCCAATCTTAATAATTAAATTCCAATTTACTAATTATAATCCATCAATTCTTTTCATTAGTAAACCAAAGTACAAGACATTGGAAATATACATTCATATCTCATTTATTATGCTTAGTCATTTATCACATTCATCTTAATTTCATACTTCAGAATATGTCAATTGAGTACACTTTATCTAATTCACAATTAATATGTGTATGAAAATATTACACATTTGAGCATAATTATGTAATCATGTTAATAGTTGTACCAATTTCGTTCTATATGATACCACTCATATGACTCATTAGTCTAACACTTTAAATCTCTCAATAATTTGAGAAACGAGATGCTACAATTCTCCCCCTCTTTAAGACGTTTCTTCCCTAAAATTTTTAACTAACTAATTCCACATATGGGGGTAATATTGTTTCTTTTTTTTTTAAAATCTCCCAATTAACTTCTTTTCTTAAATGATCTTCTCTAATTATTTGATTTCCTCAGGTGCCTCAATGGTTTATCCCGATGTCTATCATGTTGACTAGAATATGATTGATTGCCCATTATAGTGAATTTTATTGGCATCATTATAGGTTATAGCTATGAATTTAATTATCACCCAAAGGAGAATTTAAATACATAATCAAAGTTATTATTATTTTGAATCCATTTAGGTCTACTCGAAGCATTAATCCGTGGGCTATGTATTGTATTTGCGGCATCTACTAATTTGTTCTCTTTAGGAAATGACTTGATCACATTCAATGGTCTGAATTATGTGGATTGGTCTAAAAAAATTTAGTTCCAACTGGGTGCAATGGATTTGGACTTGGCCATACTTTTAGACACAAGGCCCACAACCATAACTGAGACTAGTTTTGAAGTTGACAAGTCTTATTATGAGGCTTGCAAATGGACTAACAGGTTGAGCTTGAATTTTATGCGAATGACAATCGCAGAAAATGTGAAGCCATTAATTCCTAAGACAGATAATGCAAAGGAGTTCATATGAAGCTTAAGGAGTACTCCCAATCTGATATAGTTGACAAGTCCATAGCAGGGACTTTAATGAGTGAGCTAACAACTAAGAAGTTTAACTGGTCACAGCCCATTCACAATCATGTAACTTATATCTCAAACCTAGCTACAAAGTTGAAATCTATAAGTATGGATGTAAATGAGTACTTCTCTGTACAGTTTATCATCAATTCACTTCCTCTAGAGCTTGGCTAATTCCAAGTGAATTATAACACCATTAAAGAAAAATGGAACCTTCAAGAGATTAAGGCCATTTTGGCTCAGAGGAAGGGAGATTGAAGAAAATGAAGGGGCACTCCATTCATCTCACATTTTATCCAAGAGCTAGTAGCAGCAAGAACAATCCAGGAAAGAAAGGAAAAGATAAAGACAAAGCTCTCATCAAAGTTATTTATGGTCAAATCCATAAAGATAAGATGTGCCACTTCTATAAGAATCTTGGTCACTTTTAGAAGGATTACCCTAAAAGAAAGGCTTGGTTCGAAAAGAAAGGTACGTACTATATCTCAGTATGTTTTGAATCAAATCTTATTGAAGTGCTTAATAATAATTGGTGGATAGATTCGGGTGCAACTACTTATGTGTCACATGTTAAATAGGGATTCCTTTCAATCTAAACCATAAAAGAAATTGAAAAGTTCTTATATATGGGGAATAGAATGAAGGCATGGATAGATAGAATTGGGATGTACAGATTAATCTTAGACACTGAGTGTTACCGTAATCTAGAAAAATGCCTTTATGTTCCTGAATGTGATAGGAATTTAGTTTCTATTGTAAAGTTGGATGATGTAAGATTTCAATTTAAGAATGGAAACGGTGTGTTTTCTTTGTATAAACACAAGTACTATTATGATTCTGGTACTTTAATTAATTGCTTATATCGTTTCAATCTTGATATTGATTTTGGTAAATCTTTATTTCATGTTGAAAATATTATAGGAAGTAAACGTAGTGCATAAAATGAGTGTTCTACTTTTTTATGGTATAAAAGATTAGGTCATATATCCTAGAAAAGGGTACAGAGGTTGGTGAAAAATGAAATCTTACCTCAGTTGGTTTTTGCTTATTGGGATATATGTGTGGATTGCATTAAAGGTAATCAAACTAAACATATATCAAAGCATCTAGCCATAAGAAGTAATGAATTGCTTGAATTAATACACACTGACATCTGTGGTTTGTTCAACGTTCCTTCTTGAGGCAATGAAAAATATTTCATTACCTTTATTGATGACCTCTCACGATACGGTTATATTTATTTGTTGCATGAAAAGTCTTAGTCTGTGGACATCCTAGAGTTGTTCGTTAATGAGGCAGAAAGGCAGTTAGATGGAAATGTAAAGATAGAGAGGTTTGATAAAGGTGGTGAATATTATGGAAATTTGATGAAAATGGACAATATTTAGGTCCATTTGTAAAGTTTCTTGCAAGTTAAGGCATATGTGCACAATATACAATGCTTAGTACACCGCAACAAAATAGTGTAGTCAAAAGGTGGAATCGTACTCTTATAGATATGGTTAGGAGTATGTTAAGTTATAGTACTGTACCGTTATCATTATGGATGCATGCATTAAAGACCGCTTCGTATATGATTGATAGGATTCCTAGTAAAGCAGTCACTTAGACACCTTATGAACTGTGGACAGGAAGAAAACCTAGTTTACAACACCTTCACATTTGAGGTTGTCCGACAGAAGTAAGGTTGTATAATCCATATGAAAAGAAGCTTGATGCGAGAACTATTAGTGATTATTTCATAGTGGAATTTTACTGTCCTAACCATAATATGAGAATAGTTGAGTCTGTTAATGCTCGGTTCATTAAAAATGGTCAAATAAGTGGGAGTGGAGAACTGCAAAAAGTGAATATTCACGAAAGCCGAGTATAAACTACTACATCAAATAAGATCCCACCGATTGTTATTCCTTTTGTTGTATCACTAATATGCAACATACCAGAATAACAAATTAATGCTCCAATTCCAAAAATTGAACATATTAATGAAGAACTAACTAATGATGTTAACGTTACAAATGATCAAGTGATGCCACAAAAGTAGTATTATGAAGGTCTATAAGGCAGAGAAGACCAGCTATTTCGAGTGACTGTGAAGTTTACTCACTTGAACATGAATGTAACTTGAGCATTGATCAAGATTCAGTCTCATTCAAACAAGCCATAAAATGTAGCAATTCTAAAAAGTGGTTCAATGCTGTAAAAAAAAGAGTTAAAATCAATGGATGACAACAATGTATGGGAATTAGTAAAATTGTCGAAAGGTGTAAAGCAAGTGGGTTGTAAATGGGTCTTTAAGACTAAACGTGACTCATAAGGCAAAATTGAAAGGTATAAAGCCAGACTTATTGTCAAAGGTTACACTTAAAAGGATGACATTGACTATAAAGCATGTAAAGACTGATTTTCTAAATGGTGACTTGGAAGAAAAAGTGTATATGAATCAACTAAAAGGCACAAGAAAGGACAAGTTAATGTGAAAATTAAAGAAGTCAATATATGAACTGAAACAGGCTTCTCGACGATGGCATCTTAATTGTAATGATACCATTACGTATTACCGTTTTGTAGAGAACACTATTGATTGGTATATCTACATGAAGATTAGTGGGAGCAAGTTCATTATATTAGTCCTATATGTTGATGATATCCTTCTTGCTGCTAATAATATGGTTTCATTACATGATCTAAAGAATTTTCTCTATAATAATTTCAAAATGAAAGATATGGGTGAGGCATCCTATGTGATCATAATAAAACTATTCCATGATAGATCATAAGGATTGTTAGGATTGTCTCATAAAGGACATATCGAGAAAATATTATAGAGATTTAGAATGGAAAACTGCTTTGCAAGGATAGTTCCAATTCAAAATGGGGATAAGTTTAGTCAAATGCAATGTCCAAAGAATGATTTGGAACTTAAGGAAATGAAGTCTATTATTTATGTGTTAGTAATTGGGAGCTTAATGTATGCTCAAACATGCACTTGGTTAGATATCAGTTTTGCTGTTGGAATGCTAGGTTGATATCAAAGCTATCCTGGAATAGACCACCAGAAAATTGCAATGAAAGTTTTCAAATATTTATAAGGCACAAAGGATTATATGCTTACATATAGAAAATCAACCCATATCGAAGTGATAGGCTACTCAAATTCAGACTATGTCAATTGTGTAGATTCATGGAAATCTACATTCGGTTATATGTTCCTATTAGCTGGAGGAGCAGTTTCATGGAAAAGTGAAAAGCAATACGTCATTTCTACTTCCACTATGGAGGTTAAATTTTTGGCGTGCTTTGAGGCCATGGTTCATGGATTGTAGTTACGAAACTTTGTCTTAGGTTTTAACATTATCGTTAGCAATTTATTGTGATAATTTTCCAGTTGTTTTCTACTCTGAGAATGACAAGTATTTAAAGGGTGCGAAACATATGTATTTGAAGTACTTGTCTGTGAAAGAAGAAGTGCAAAAACATAAAGTGAGAATTGAGCATATTGATACTAATCTAATGATAGCAGATCTGTTAACTAAAGGCTTACTGTCCAAAACATTTGTTAGCCATGTTGAGCAGATGGGCATTATAGATAAGTCCTTGTTAGCATAGCGTTATGACACGTATACATATATATAATTGTCTTGTTTGAATTGAAATGACAATTGTGAATTTAATTAGTCATATTTTACTCACTTGTTATCCTTATTATGTTGTATACAATAATTATTTTTCTGAGATAACAATTACAAAATTACTCATTTAAGGCTGTATGAGTTAAGTTAATTATGTGATACTTGGAAGGAATCTTATTATATAACTTGTGACCACCATGATCCTATCATCTTAATTCAATTAACGATGACTTAATCGATTCCATATATTGTGTGCACTTAAAGTTTTATTATTGAATCACCAAGTCGTAACATGGACCAAGTAGGAGATTGTTAGATTCTTTAGTGGCCCATGTCACTTATGGATTTGAGTCCAGTGGAAAAGAGCCTAAGATTATAGTTACTGGGTCTTAAAAAGTAGGGCTCAAATGGTCCAAGACCCTTTCCCTATCTCTTTTAAAATCACATACAACATTAGACATATAAAAGGTTGTTCATAGGTTTTAGAAAAAAACAACAACATTTCTAAACGATTGCAGAAACGATTTACAGAAGATAAGGTTGAGAGGGAATAAAATTTTATTAAGAACATGAAACATCATGGATTCGAGTTTGTATTACAATGTTATTAATCGATCCATAAATGCCTTACAAAGAGAACATATGATCCAGTTGATAATGATTGTATTGAGCATACTGATTTTTTGATTGAAGAAGAAGAACCATCGCCTGATCTTGATTATAATGAAATTAAAAGACGATTTACGAAAAAAATACATTTGTCACAACGAATGAATTAAGAACATCTACTGATGATCAGTTCATATCTTATTTTGATCGTATTTAAGTTAAAATTATACTGTATTACAAGTTTATAATTGAGAATAATTTCATACATTACTAATTTGTAACTTGTTTTAATGCAGTAGAAGAAGTTGATGCAAATACCTTGGATGAAAACGTAGTTTATGAATCTTTAAATAACGTTGGAAAATTTGGAGCTTTTGACGATAATGAGACACAACCTCCTTTAGAAATATAATTATGATTTTTATTATTATTATTTTAAGTTTTATATTAGACTCATATTTATTTATTATTAGTTCATTATATAATAATAGACATTGGTATATTTTTTATTTCAATAAAATATTTTATTTTTAGTTATTTTTATAAGTTTTATTTTTTATTTACTATATACCAATTTTATAGCGATTAACTATTGGTTGAACATCTAAACCTTAAATATTTCCTTCGATCATTTCGATATTTGATCTAGTTTTTAAAACATTGCTAAAAGGTTGAAGGCCCGTTGGATGCAATTGGGTATTCAAGGCAAACTGTGTTACCAAAGATCAATTAAGGATATAAAGCAAGAGTAGTACCTAAAAGTTATAACCAACGAAAATGTCGTAAAATAGAATTTTTATTAAAATTAAAAATAAAAAATAAAATCTAAACAAACATTACGAAATATTGATATTTGATTTGATTGAAGATACCCTAATGCAATCCTATTCGTTCTTCAATAAGCCTGGTATAGTCGCAGAAGAAACCGAATCCACTCAATTATAAGAAGAAAATGCCGTTGAGTAGTTTGAGTTTTGGCATGTAACTAGTTTACGATATATAATTTCTAATCAGAATATATAAGTCTAGGCACTAATTTTTTATTTGAATAAATTGTAAAAGAATTAAAAAGTGAAACAAATTTAATTTGAATGATTATAGATATATGATTTTATCCTCTAAAATTTTTGTAAAATATTATAAATTATGGCTTTGGATTAGGTAAAGTTAAAATTAAAAAAGTTTAAAATAAAAAACATTAAATTTTATAATTAGATTCAGAATTTTAAAAAATAATAAAATATTTAAACTCTGAATTTCTTACAAAAATGACTCCCTATTTCACCCTTTATTAAAGGAACAGAAGTGGCTCATCATGCCAATTAATGTCGAATGGAATAAATTTTTAACGAAGAACCAAACTTAACATAATGTCTTTTTCTCCATCTTTCTCTCATCCCGTATCTGCCTGTGCTGATTGTCCCCTCTTTATTTCTCCGTCAATCTTTCTCTTTTTCTTCCTTGTATCTCCGACGACCTCCATCGCTCTGTATTTCAGCAAGTCATTTGAACAAGACGCATTTCCTATTTTAAGTCAATAGCAGTGGCGGATTGTTTCTGGAGACAATATCTTATCTCATCCCACGTGGTGTTTTGCCATTAGAGCAATGCTGTCATTTGGGTTTGGGAAACTTTTGCTACATAAACACTTCTTGTTGGTGGTAAGTTTTAAGACGAACGTGTTTGACTGACCAATAAGTGCTTCTTAGAGCAGCCATACCGATGTTTCCCAAGTTCCTTAGTGATAACATATCTCAACCACCATATATTGTGACTAAATCAATTTTATTGTATCTTTTATTTATTCTATTTATCCTTATCTAGTTATCATTTTTTTCTTCGTATTACTTTGTTCTATCATAGTATCAAAGTCTACTCTCAATTTTTTCAAAATCTAGCTTTTGTTTTTTCTCTATCAAACCACAATATACCGTTACAATAGATCCATCTACCAACTAGGTAATTAATTGGAGACGATTTCTCCATCGTCACTAAAAGTAACCTTTTAGCAACGATTTAGACGTTCGTCACTATAAGTAAATGATTTTACGACGTTTTAATGAAACGTCGGAAAAGTGAAATATCATCGTAATAACATCAAATTTAAACGATGTTTAAATAATTTCGTCATCATAAAGAAAGATTTTTGTGAGGAACAGGAGTCTCGTCACTAGGTGTTGAGGAAATCAATGTACATGGCATCGATTATGGTGAAGCGTTGCAAATGGTTGGAACAAATAGCGACTGAAATATATATTATGTCACTAATAATTTTGTTATTTTTGACGATTGGCGTTATCGTTGCACAAGAGTTGTACAAATATAATATTGAGCGACGATAAATGAAAATCATCACAAAATGTACATGTTATACGACAATTTATTTAGTTCATCACTAAAAATTGGTGACAAGTTTCTGAAGTGTTGCAAATGGTGCCACATATGGTGATTATGTATTAGATTCATTGCAATTGTGCTAGCATTTTGCGATGGTTATGAATATCATCACAAAAAATTTGTGTTAAATATTTTCCATAAACTTTTTAAGGGAAAATTTGATGAATTTTTGTATGTGATAGTATTGTTAAAATTAATAATATTTGGAAGATAGTTTGTTAATGCTAAGTGTACTTAATAATCGTAGTTAAGGTCAATTATAATTGACATTTTTATAATCCTAGTTAAGATATCTTTTATTGTCAAGTTATTTTCATTGTTTAAAACATATTGTTAAAAAACACATTGTAGGTTATTTAAGATATGAAAAGTAAATATCTTTTGGACATTAAAATATTTGTGAACCAAAAATTTTAAATTTAATAGGATAAAAATATCATAAATATAAGTAAACAACTATTCTTAATCCTTAATATTTAGTAATAGTAAAATAATTGTTTACAAAAATTTTGGAAATGGTATCAAGATAATATAAAGCAGTACAAGATTTTAATTAGAAGTTTAACAATTCTTATAGATATAGAATTACAACAATAACAACAACAATAGTATGCACCCTTACCCCTAACTAATAGAGAGGTTATTTTAAGAATTTTTATAGATAGAATAATAAATAAAGTTTCAAGCTCTTTTGGATTCTAAGTGACGTGAGAGTCGAAAAAGGTAAATGAATTCTCTATGTTTGGATTCCCAAGAAATGTCCTTGCACGTTTGAAGGCACCAAATGAAATAGTGAAAGATCTTCCCTCAGATGTAGGGTTGTTGAATCCCTCTTCTAACAACTTCTTTGCTATAGCTAAACTTCTAGTGGATACAGCAAATGAGTCCCCAGATTTGGTATGGAAGACAACTTCATTAGATGAACTGGAAGTATGATGTGTTTTGCCTAAAACACAATCAATATAGAACTTAGATTGAGTGAAATCATTTAAAAAACCTAAATTGGAACACATGCATACCTGATTGACCAGACATACTCTTTGGAATCGATAAATTTTCCAAAACAATCGATTCCCATAATCCTTCACAGACCATTATGACATCATCCTTGCCTTCATTTCCATCTATGTTCTCTTGAAGATTCAAGGAAGCTTAACATAACATATAAGATATAAAATCAAATGTTCATTTATATAATAGGTTCATAATAGGAAATGAAATCTAGATAATAAGGAAAGTCAGGTAGTTTGGATGATACTAAAAATTGTGAAGAAGAAGATTGACCATGGAAAGCAAACAATTATTATTGTATGAAGAGGGGATTTGTTATGCATTATTTTTTTCTTCAGTAGGGACAATTTTACCATATTCCTCCCATCGGAATGAATTTCCACCATCAGAAACTAGTTGCCACATTAACATTCCTTGATGAGTTATGTTAAGATTTATATTATGCAAAAGTGAATTTAGAATAAAATTCATTATTTTCAATGAAATTTTAGATGATAAGTGAAAGTACTATAGTTTAGTACTTATACATCTTCAATATGCCCAATGAGATGAAAGTTACCCTTATTAAAGTAAAAGTAATCCATTTACCCTTTATATCATATCTAAATTTTAGAATTTAAAGTAGATTACACATGACCATGTTCATGATGTAAAGAAATACATTATTATCTATATGGGGTTATATTAATATTATTACAAAAACAGTTAAATACTCTTTGAAACCTTTCATCAAATTGTTAGCAGGCCTTCCTAAAAGAAGCGTTAAAGGTCGTAAAAAAAACCCATATACAACCAACAAAGGAAGACAATAAATCATCTTCGATATACAAACACGAACACAAACTGTTGGGACCAGATCCGGGAACCGGACCCCAACCGAAAAATGCAGAAAACGGAATGAAAAATTTCGAAACGAAGACGAAGCGAAAGCGAATTGAAAGGTTCGAAAGACAAAGCGAATGAACGGCGAAACAATAATCGAAACAAATCGAAGGAACGGATCCTACAAGAAGGAATCCGAAACGGAAAGATAAAGCGAAATCATATCGGAAACGAAGAAAATACGAATCGGAATCAAAAGCAAATCGAATCGGAAGCAAACCGAAACTTAATAAAGTGGATCCGACATCTGAAAACAAAGAACAAAGAAAATCGATCGCGTTGGAAACCTTAAGACTAATCCAATCTGAAAGTCCGTCAGAATCGGTATAATTTTTTTTCACCTTTATCTAAAACTTATATTACTCAAATCCACACACTTTTCTCAATTGGAAAATTTCCTCAATAAAATTCTCAATTCATCCAAACTTCTTATATATACAAATAATTTCCAAAATTCATCTTATTACCAATTTTATCAAAATTTCGGCAGCATAACGGCTGCATTCTAACT
>JAOSBO010000007.1:25223496-25236276 GCA_027563915.1 Erythroxylum rotundifolium
ATGAGAAGTACCAAATTTTAGCTTTAGTTAAGGTATGTATGTTGGTTGTAGTTTTGTGCCACTTGTTAAGTAAAGTTCATTTGTAATAAACCGAGCAGTTACTTGTGTATAGTTGTTCTGTAATTTCCTATACTTTTTAGGATGAATTTGTGACGAATTGTTTCAATCGTTACAAAGATACTATTTGGTACGTTCTGGGGAGTCAGAATTTGAGAGAATAGGCATCATCAACACTAATCCAGTGGCCAAAACATCAGTGGATAGCGGGTTGTCCGAGAACGGTAAGAAGCAGATTGTGAGGGCTGCTTTAAAATTGAAGGCAATGGGAGCTTGTGATAATGGTTGTTGGATTTGGCCTTCCATTACTCAGAGAGCTTATCAGGCTGCAGAGATTATAGCTTCTGTTAATGGAATTAGTAGAAGGTAATGCAGATTGATGCTTTTGTGTTATCTGTTGAACAAATTGATCAAGAGGAAAGGTATTGATCTTTGCCAAAGTACCTCTCTTGACCCGTTTGTCTAATTTGAGATCATTGATCAATTGTGGCTTCCTGACGATATCTTAACTTTAGCTGCATGGAATTTGGGTATAATTTCAAGTAATGGTGATAACTATCTGAATTGAACACATATCCTTTAGATCGTCAGAAAATATAAAGAACCAGTCAATCCTAAGACAGCTTTATGTTTTGCCTTCAGTAAGTTCTTTTGTCGCTTATTGCTTCAAGCAGTTTTTTGTTGATTTCAGTTTTATAGTTCCGGAGTACAGCTTCTTGGATGCTCGTGGATTGGGAGCTTATGAAGGCAAGAACTTGGAAACTGCTTCGGAAGTAATACATCCCTCTTTAGTTAAGGATTATGGCTTACTTTTAATTTTCTTTTTGTTTTCCTCTGTTTCTGGTATTCTCATTTCCCTTTTTCACATGCTATGAATTGATCAGGTCAAATTTCTCCTTTAATTAGAATTGGTCCCTCAATCCTACTCTTTGCTTGTCTGAAATGATTTAGGTGTATGCATCAGACACCATTTCAACAAGAAACAAACCTCCTCCCATAGATGATGGAACTCCAAATGAGAGCGTTGCGGATGTATTTGTTCGTGTGACACAACTGATGTCAATTCTTGAGACGCAGTATTCTGAAAGTACCGTCATTATTGTTTCTCCAGATTCTGATAATTTAACAATCCTGCAAGCTGGTTTAATTGGACTTGACCTTCGAAGGTAACCTAGCAGTCATTACATGCTATGCGGAATCAGTATAGAACTTCAGATACAAATACAAACATTTTTTTTTTTGGTAAAGAATAGTCACCTTGTGAATAACAAAGAAAATGACTATTGATAAGTGTTGCAGGCATAGAGATCTTTCTTTTGCTCCGGGGGAAGTCAGATTTGTCGATATCAGTGATATACCTACTTACAAGCAGCCTGCATCAGCTGTATATAAATGCCAAAATCCACCAATCTGTAGCTGAAATTTTATTTATCTGTTTGAGACCAAGAATTATATATGATTATCAAAAGTAAAGCATCCTATCATTTTGTTTCATTGCTGATCTCTTTACACAGATGTGAACCTCAGCTATTAGCAGCCATTCAGGAAATTGTTGGTGCTTCCGTTCACTTCCGAATTTTAACTTTGAGGGACTAATCAAAACCGAAAACAGATTGTCACATCTTAATATTCCTTGCCTGCCCTCCTGAAGAGCTATAATTATCACCTGGTGTCAGGTGGGCTAGTCGAATGTCTGGACCAGCAGAGATGGACAAAAGGGGATCTCGTAAGTGTCAACGTGTTGTGTTCTTTTACGGCTGCAGAGGCTTGTTACAGGTAGTTTTTGCCAGAGGAAGCGGTCTCATTGCTTCCTGCAGGCCACCTGATGGTTCTTCTGTGTGGTTCATAAGTTAATGACATTAGCTAGTTGAATGTGGTGGCTGAGAGAGTAGGCAGTGTGCATGTTTGCAAGTATGGTGATTGGTTCATCTCACGTGTGTTCATCTAGCTATAAACACGATTATTGTTAGCCGACAAGCGTACCGATTCCTATAAAATAACATTATCTTATAGCATCTAAAAAGAGCTGTTAAAGTTTATGGATTTGTGTGATTAATCCCGTTTTATTTAGTTCAGTAATTGATAATCAATTACAAGCAATAATGAGCACTTGTGCGTTAAACTGTTTAGCATTTTATTAATTTGCCTTGAAATTCTGAAAGCCACATTTTTTATATGTTTACCTTACAGTAAGAGGCTCAAAATAGACCCATCCATATTGGAGGGATAGGAATTGGTCCCAAAGGAGCACCAAACTTGGACATTCTTTAACAACTTGAGCTAAGCTGAAATTAAGAACCAGTTTTCAAATATGCTTTTGTAGATGTTTTTGACGATCAGATAAATAGAAGTAAAGTGTTTAACTTGTTTACCAAAGAAAGAAAAAAGTGTTTGAAGTATATTCTCTTTACTTCTCTCAGAAAGAAAAACCTTAACTAAATTTTAGTTGAGAGTTTGATTTCATGTTTGAATAATTAAATAATCTCTCCTCTCAGATCTTGCATTTCAGCTAAACTCTTACTTGGCATTGTTATTGTTGTTATTTTCATGTTTGCATAATTATAATTAAATTTTATTGTTTAATTATAAAAATTAACCTTCATTTTCATGAACTTACCCATTATTACATCCCACTTTTGCCAAAATCACATCCTTTTAATTATCATTCTTTAAATCTTATTCGTTTTGAGATAAAGGTAACATATTTAAAAATATTTAATTTTTAAAGATTTTTTTCAATTTAGTGCTTAAACTTTTAAAATTTTCAATTAAGTGATCAATATTTTAAAAGCTTAATGATTAAGTTCAAAATTTTATTTTTGATAATGTGATATGTTTATTAAATATCACTTGAAAGTCCATCTATTAGTCATATTAGTAAAAATTAACAGTTTAAACCAAATTGTTAAAGTTTTAAAAGATTGGTCACTCAATTAAAAATTTTATAATTTTAATTATTAAATTTAAAAAACTCAAAATAGTAAATATTTTTTAAAATTAAAAGGAATTGTATTAACTACAGCGAAACTATATACAACATTCCAATGAGTTCTACTTAGAAGAAGTCCAAAAGTAGGACGTTACAAAGCCAAAATACTGTTTGATCTATATCCAACCAACCACTACCCCCTAATTATATTACTAGCAGGTGGGCTCTGCGTTCAATCCAATGATGCCCCCTAAAATAAAATGTGCAAGATAGAATTTACTTGGATAATATCTGTAAGTTGTTTGCTATATATTTGTAGTATATCGAATACATGCAAAAGTATATTTAAGTGAAGAGGTAAGATAAATAGTAAAAAGGGCAAGAAAAGAAAAGTAAAGTTACGAGATAGTTGTATAGTGAAATTTACAGACAAAATCATAGTAGATCGTTTATAATAAGTCGCAGAAAATTTTATAATAGAAACCAAATCGTTATGCAATTCAAATAGCATAGTTAAGAGAGTTAAGAAAATATTCACTGAATTCTTGTTGGTTTTCTAGAGCAAGTTAGGAAGAATTGAATCTACCAACATACATATTTTTAGCTAAGACATTTCTTAAAAGTTATCCGGTGGTGGACATCAAATATTTGGATAATGACATTTGATGCATGACTTCTTGCACTCTCATCTTTATCTGTAAAAGTAAAACCATCATGTGTTATTTAGGCCGTAAATTCAATACAAAGCTCCCAATATTGGATCTGAAATGAAGTATTAATGAGAATGCAAATTTAAGAACTAGAAAGAAATTGAGGAGCACCTTAAAAAGGTTAAAAGTGTCTACGGAAACTACGAACTTTATCATGATCTACAAGATCAAAGTATATAGCCTTGCCAATCTATTCAAGTAAATCCTCCATACGTGCAACCTAAAAATGCAAAGAACAACTGAATTGGTGACTTCCAAATATTTATAATAAGAAACAATTGTGCGTTTGCATGTATGCCTTGACAGTGAGTCTATACAGCTATTGTAAATCAAGAAAGATGAAGGTAAAACAAGAAGTTACAGGAAATCACAAAGTATTAACCTTTATCATAGTATACAAGTGAGCAGCTTTTTCCTTTCACTTCAGCTCCTTCTCCTCTTGTTCTTTGTTCAATCTTACCTACAGTAAGAAATTTGAAGTGCAGTTCAATTTATGTGAGCATCAAAGAACACAAAAACAAGAAGTAGGCAAAGTTCATAGCTAGCATTTCACCCTTAGGTGGTCTGCAATGTTTTTCTCATCCACATTACAGATTATCTTTTCCTTGTCGCTTTCACGAATGTACACTAGCATATAAGCATTTGAATACTTTGTAAACTTAAAAGGTGAGTTATTGAAGCCAGGATTTATCTTGTGGCAATTGATGAGTGGAAGTAGGAAAAATTAGTCTATGCTAATTATAAAACATGAAATACTATAAGCTATAATATTGTACCTCTTCCTCACCACCATACAGCTCGTGTAAAGCCCGTTTAACATCTTCTTTTGTTATCCCCTTTTCTGCAAATTTAAACCTACATTTTACAAATCCTTACGAGTATAAAACTTATGGAAATAGAAATTATTAACATGTAATTGTTAATACTTTAAAACAACCCAAAGAAGGACGAAATGAGTGTAACGATGATGTAATTCAAAACATCAGTAGCATGTATATCAGAGTACTATTCACCAAAGTTGTCTTCTTTTTTGAAGGAGACCTGAACACATCCAAATTTTAATCATGGGTAAACACCCCTTTCCAGGATGCATAACTTGTCAACGAGAAGAAAGAGGATAATAAAGGTAATCAAGTGAATTTCAAGAACAAACGATGGGGAAAAGTACATTTCCCCAAGGCAAAATAGCTGAAAATAAAATACAATCAAAATCGGGTGGGACACGATCACAAGACAAATATAGCAGACGCTTGTATCTCTAGGGTAAAAATAAACAATTGGCATCGATATTGCAAAATATGGAAACAAGCTATACTATTAAAGGATCAGATAAAGAAAAAGATAAGTGTTACTGAAAAATAAAAGAGCAATAAGCATCACATGGCAATTAATGTTGCTCACGACCATTAGAAACTAAACTAAAAAGATTCTGATATCAATGTTAGAGTACACATTACAGAAAACGGACAATGTGTTAGTTTACTTCATCTCATAATTGTAACTCTCCTACATCTCAATCCAAGCACACAGTTGTCACAGGGCACCCCTGTAAGTTCAATAGACTAAGCATATTCAAACCTGCAATTTAGAGAAAAGATTTAACCACTAAACTTTCTAGGCATATTAAGTAAATAGAGGAAGGAATGCAAGCTACTGATTCAGAGATGTTTATTAAGAAATAATATGTCCCACTCAATCCAGAAGATAGAGGACTAAAATACATAAAACGCAATTGAAAATAAATGATTTCTCTCGCTGAAACATTGATTGACAGCTAAATAAGATGTTAATGCTATTTGATACAAGTGACTAATCAAGAGAATATCATAATCAAGTTGTCTGAGAATATATCAATGATATCTCCAGAATTATTTAACAGAAGCACACACACACACACACACGACAATATATAAACCAAATGCCTTTCAAGTATGAGATGCCCATATCCTTAACCTTACTGCAGGAAACTTGTAATTCTTTCAACTTTGTCAGTCCTGAAGAAGAAAAAGAAGTTAACCGTTAATCTGCATAGCTAAAAAGATGGAAAATTCAGCTACAGAATAATGGAAAAACAACAACAGCAGATCATAATTTCTAGACAAGCTTTCCTATATTTTGTATTCCATTAACATGCTCGACGTCCATTGATTTGTGTCATAGGACCTGCAATGAGAGATGCAATGAAACCAACAAGGTACACAGAAGAGGTAAAATCTGCCAGCCCTTGGTTGTCATACTTGCAGTAGTTGTTTTCATGTGTGCGCTGCTTGTTTTCGTAGACTTTATGGAAGAACTTCTCCAAAAATCCATCCATTGAGCTAACACCTCCTGTTCATTATTGATACAGATATTCATATTTCGGGTTTTGAAATAGAATTCATAAACATTAGTCAGTAAAAATTCCAGAAGATGTTCTTAGTATATGTCTTTGACATATTAATTTTTTTCTTCTAGCTAGAGAACAGATTCTGGAAGAAGTGAGGTATTAACATTAATTTCCGTCTCTTTCTGACAAGTTTCATAGACAGGAATTGGAAGAAAGAAAGGAGAGATGCTGATCGTTCGGATTCTGATCCTATTATTAAAACCTTTTGATCTTTCACTTTCTATATGACACCTGAATTTCAGCTCAGTTTCATGCTTCATAGAACTACGAAATGGATACTCTGTACATTCTTTAAAGATGAATATTGTCGAACTATCAATCTAGGATTGGTGCAAGAAGTTTTTGATCAAGAAAACACACCTGAAATTTCAATGTCATATGTGAAGATTGATTGACCAACTGCAGCAACAATTCTTATCCAGTTTTGGAATTATAAGAGTAACGTTTAAATGTCTAGCTATAGCCACCAACAAAACACACACAAACAAACATAAACCAAGCATCCATATCACAAATATGTAAAATCGGAAAGTGATTAATCCCCAAAAATATGCAGATTCAGAATGTTTTAAAAAAGTACAGTAATCAATCACAAACATCACCAAAAGCTATCTAGATATGGTACCACCTGGAATCCATGCTACATCTGAACCAACCACTGAACCACTTCCTCTGTCTTCGCTATTAGTAGAATAGACTGTATACAATGAAAATTTTAACATTGCATGAAAGAACTATAAAGCCATTGTCATTTAATTTATAGTTTATATTTGAAACGTTACATATCTAGCAACAAAATTGTGAGAATATAATCGAAAAACTAACCTGTAACTTTTTTTGCGACAACGGGATTGATATTTTAAAATGCATTGTTGGGAAAGTGGTGTATTGTAATTATCTAAAATGCATCCACTGAATTAATGTAAAAATGGCCATTATAAAATTAAAAAGTGAATTTATAGAACAACAATGCATTGATATGTAAATAATGAATCAGCTGCATCAATTGTATCTTTGATGAAATAACTTTTATGATGATTGAATCTTGTAGATACGATGCCAGTTTTTTGGCAGTTTCATTGATGCCCTTTCAAATTATAATCACTTGGTATTCATGATTGCAACATAATGCTTGCAAATGTTAATAAATTTAACAACTAATTAAATGAAAAGGCACAAAAGGTATCTTTCAAAACAAAGAAAAAGCCTTTCAAAAAAAGACTTGGGAATTCCTGTATAAGAGTGGGAAAACCTCATAAATGGCCTACCTACTGCCCTTCCGAAATTAATGTTGAAATTGTGGCATTGAGAGGGATTTGGGTTCAGAAGAGCAAAATCTAATCTTCATATTAGTGGACTGGACTTAGTCCAATTATCGAACCCAAACTGATGGAGTTCTCATTTCCCAGTCGTAATGAATATTGGGGTAGATGAGATCCCGTTATTTGAGCATCTACTGGAAAACCAGGAGCAACTCTTAAGGACTAGGAGCTGCCAAAAATTCTGAGATGAAAGGTAGAGTTCATGAAGCCATTTAATCCGTAACGATGTTTTGTCCGTGAGCAATCTCCATATTGGTTATCTTTTGGGATACGTTACAATCTAAAATTGACACAATTTTGCAATTTGTGATCCTTCATTACCTAATTAAAGACACTTAACAGCCATCCCCATTGTCACATATATCATATATTATATTATCTGTCATGATCATCTCCAACGGTTGAGACAAAGACCAAAGAGAAAATGGAAAAAAAAAAAATCAACCCTGTAATATAGAAATAAATCTTGTATTTTTATATTCTTCATAAATTTTAAATGTTAAAATTATTAAATTGACTTTCGAATAACTATTTTAATTGAATTTATTGATTAATTATAATATAAGTTACTGGGCACAATAGATGAAATATATACTTAATTATCTTACTTTTTCTCATATTTTCTTAATTTTATTAAAAATTTAAATTTTCATTTTATAAAATTTTTTTTAAAAAAAGGCCAAAAGCATAGGAATATAATATAATTATAAACATTTAATCATTAAACATTTTAAGAAAAATGGATGACAATATGACATTGACAAGAGCATATAAATAAATTGGCAGACGCATTAGTGAACTTAATTAGACTTCGTCCACGTGGCATCCACTTGAATTTTTACGATTAATCTTTCCCCAAAATGGAAGTGACCTTACAGTGTAAACATTAAACAACCTCCACACGTAACCTCAACGATACTTATCTACCTCTAGTACCTGCTTAACGACGTCAATTAACGACGCATACTCCCGTCAATCTTCCGTCTCCTTGTCGCTTTTTCTCTGCTTCACTTCACCCCTTCTTTTATTTGAACCAGACGAGCTTTATTCTATGAAAGATTGGAAGTGAATTCGGGGCTTCAGTTTTGGAGCTCTTGCATTACTGGAATGAAGATTTAAATTGTTCTTGGGTTTTTGGATTTATGGCGATTAGCGGGGTCGATTTCAAGTGGTAAGTTTTAACAGCATCTTGTAAGTGCTCTATATGAGCGTTGATTGCTCGTGCTTGTGTTGGATTTCTGTCTTATTTTCATGTTTTCCGGAACTGGGTTCTCTGCAGGTACGATGGTTTCTTCTTGTCCATGCTCGCAACAAGTTTGTATCCTTTCTTTTGTTTTGTTTTGTTTTAGGGAATTTTTTCTTCGAGAATTTCACATCTTTCTGAAAAGATGTTGGAGAACTTTTAAGTTTGAACTTCGAATCAATCTGGTTGAGCGTTTTTTCAGTCGCTCACATGCTCTTTGGTAGTCTTTTGGCCAGTGCCTAATGTGCCTTCTGTCATTTAATGTTTACCGTCTGTAATTTTATTTTGAGTAGAATTTAATAGATTACTACTATTTCAGGGGGAGAATTAAGGTTTTATTGGAATTTTCTTTAACAATTTTACTTACAGAATCATTGTTGCCATCAATTGGAAGGGTTACCGTCTTTGTACATACCCATTGCACATATGGATCGTGGTGGGTCTTCTATCTCTCTGTTGTTTCACTCGAGTTCTTAGCTGCTCTAATGTATTAGTGACTATCTGCAGTTTGGATTTAAAGGTGCGAAAACTCTTGCCCATCTTTACTGCTGCAGGTTGATTACACTACAGTGTTTGTCTTTCGTCTGTTGATGTTCATAGATAATGGACTCGCTGCTGGAATGGGTTTGTGAGTCATTCAATCTTATCAATGTCGCTTTTGAGTTAATCCTTGTATAGTTTGGATTTTTAACTTTGTTTTGCATCAGATTTGATGTTGCATTTAGGGTTCGTGTTTCATAAATATAATTTCCTCTTGATTTGTGGAAATATTATGAACCATATTTGAAAAGAAGTAACTGCAAAATTTGCTACCTTTCTTTTAATATCTTCTTCTCCAGCTGGCTAATATTGCAGAAGGAATTTGAGTGTTGCAAACCAGATAAAATGTTTTTAACTTTTTATCATTTTCTTGTCCCCTGTCAGTCTAGGTGATTGATAAAGTATAGCAATTAAGGAATTAATTGGATCAATTTATGGTTTGATATTTGCTCAGATTTTTTTAGTTGCTTTGCCATCTTATTTTTGTGTGATCAGCTATTTCCTCCCCTCTTTTACATGCTTTAGGGATCTTGGGTGGCAACAGAGGTATGCCCGTTTTTGTGGAAGGATAGTAGTTCTCTCTATTCTTTCAATGCTACTCTATCCATTTCTCTGGGCCTGGACCATTATTGGTACACTCTGGTTCACAAGTGCAAGAAACTGTGTAAGTACCTAATGTATCTATTTCCCTTCTTCTTTCTCATGTCAAGACAGTCTAATTGGAAACTGATCTCTTTTCCCTCCTGCAGCTGCCAGAAGGTCAGAAATGGGATTTCCTAATTTGGTTACTTTTCAGCTACTGTGGACTGCTCTGTATTGCTTGCATGTCTATTGGGAAGGTCAGCGAGTTCTTGTACTCATGTGGTTACTTTCTTTAGCAAAAATCCATTTGAGGATTGAAATTTATCATTTCCGTCTTTATGTTGCATCTTTCTGTTGAGCCCAAGTATCATATATTACTGTTGATTTGTTACTATCCTTCTCAATTGTCATGCTTCGTGATGGTTTTGAATTCAATTCTTTCACAGTGGCTAACTCGAAGACAGGCACATCTACTACGTGCCCAGCAAGGAATTCCTATTTCAGAATATGGGGTAGCTCTTAATGCATCTCTAATATTGAAAATTTTCAGTTCCATTTGAATATCTGAATTGATACTAGCTGGTTGAACATAACCCAGGTTCTTGTCGATATGGTCCGGGTACCAGATTGGGCATTTGAAGCTGCAGGCCAAGAAATGAGAGGCATGGGTCAAGATGCTACTGCATACCATCCTGGACTTTATTTGACTCCTACTCAGGTAAAATGTGTGAGTTGTAGAGAGATAGAGAGAAAACTGCAAAACATTCTATTATAATTTCTTGCTTGTATTTGTGTAGTTTAGCTTCAGTTTTGCCTTGTCTTTTTCAGAGAGAAGCTGTTGAAGCTCTTATTCAGGAACTTCCAAAGTTTAGGCTAAAGGCTGTTCCAACTGATTGCAGTGAATGCCCTATCTGCCTAGAAGAGTTTCACGTGGGGAATGAGGTGAAAGTCCTTTCTTTGTACAACCGGTTGTTCTTCTCGATTCTAGGTTTTCACCATCTGTTAATTAGTTGTTACATCCTGGAATCTTTATCATAGTTATTGTTTTTAGTGTCACTTGTGCCGACTTGAAGCTGGATGCATATGAGCTTCAGAAAATTACCAATTTCAAATCTTTAATTAAAGGTTTCCAAGATTGAGCCACGTCACATGATATGGGCAGTTGTGGTGGAGTTTAGAGCATGGAAAGTGACACAGTTGTCTGAAGTGGAGAAAATTAGACAGAATTGGAGTCTAGAGGGTGCATCTACCATGTAACAGTGCAGAATCTTAAGTTTCTATCTAGTCTCATTGAAGTTTCTTGTTGGTAATCATGCAGGTTCGTGGTCTGCCTTGTGCACATAACTTCCATGTTGAGTGCATTGACGAGTGGCTTAGACTGAATGTGAAATGTCCGCGGTGTCGGTGCTCAGTTTTTCCAAACCTTGATCTTAGTGCATTGTCCAATCTTCGTACTGATTCTGAACAGTCTCCTGCAACTGTCGTTACAACTACTCGCTATGTAAGAACCCAACCCGCCAGCCAGAGATATTTGTTGAGACTGCATGGTCTGCTTCGGCCAGTCCTTACTGGTAACGCTGAGTCTCCAGGTGATGCAAACATTGATATAGAAAGTGCTGAAAATGGTGTTCCAGCTGCTGTGGCAAATAGGGAACTGTCTGTTTTATATCCGATTTCCTCAGTTGGGAGCATGCTTATTGGCCAGTCAACCTTAACGCGGCATTAGTCTCTTGTACTCTCAAGATTTATTGACATGCTTCTAACCTTTTGTCAATATACCATTAGTGGCATTTCTTCATGGACAGTGCTTAATGGTTGCAGGAGTTGCCACTGTAAAAAGGACGTTCATTCATCAATTGACCAATTAGTAAATGGTGAGTGGTGGACTTGGAAATTTACAACTATTTAACCCTTTTTCTCTTGCAAAACGGTGTAAGGATATACGTTAATGATGGAAGTTGTACTAATTCATTCTGTGAAGACGAAAAGAGAAGTTCGGGGCCATCATTTAGAGACAGGAAGTTCAATATTCTTATGAAGCTGTGGTCCAATTTTGGCCAGAGGCCTAGTTGGCTCACACACAAATCTTACAACGGTCACCTGGAACATTTTTCTTGTGTCTTTAACTTGAGATAGTTCCATCTCTAGACAAGGGAAGGAAAAGCATGTGAGCTAATCCTTGGCCTCCCTAGTTCACTTATCTGACTAGTAAAGATTCACACGGAAAATGAAAGCAAAAGAGGGTAGGGACAAACTGGTCCAAGCTTATGATCTCAGGCTCAGCTTCAATTTTAGATGCTTTTTCGCCAAGTCCATACACGCAATCACATATAAAACAGGAAGTAAAAAAAAAAAAATTTGGGTAAAAATATAAATGTATTATACCAAAATGTATATGTCCATAGGGCTAAACTCTCGGATTGTGATAAAAAAATATTTCAATCCGTGATTTGTGATAAAAGAAAGTAGGTGGGATGGGAGTAGGGTAACCCGCCGGTGTGAATGGCGGGGTTGTACAACGTGGTGTCCACCCCGCCATTCTAAGTAGGGCTACCCTCCGGTGTGAATGGCGGGATTGTATAGCGTGATGTCCGTCCTGTCATTGAAAATGGCGGGGTGGACACGTGGACCCCACTCGGCCATGCTCAAAGGCGGGGTGGCGTGTCCAACCCACCCCACCCTCTCCATCTCAATTTTTAATATTTATTTTTTAATGTTTAGTATAATTTAGGATTTTATTTTTTTTAGGGTTTAGTTTTATATAGGGTTGTAATTTTTTTAGCATTAAAAAGTTTTTTATTTTAAGGTTAAGTTTTATTTAGGGTTTAATATTATTCACAGCAGACTAATATTATCTGTTTAATATTAATAGGAATTTCCTAATAAAGAAAGGGTAAATTGGTAAAAACATAAGAAAGTTGTCATATAATTTTTAAAAAACTGTATCTATTAGTTATAAATTATCATCGATAGATTACTATGAAAATTATAACTATTTCCTTAATGATTTG
>JAOSBO010000007.1:25238692-25252148 GCA_027563915.1 Erythroxylum rotundifolium
AGTTGAAATTCCAAATCGGAAGTTTCCCAAATCTACTCCGAAAGTTATGAGCGGTGGGCCCTCCAGGCCGTTCCGACCTCCGAATGTTGGGCTTCGGAAGCGGGGCCCAACATTACCATTGTATTCTCCTCTATTATCTATCCTCAAACACTTAATCTTCTTTCCAAATTCAAGTTCTACCCATGCTTTGTAAACTTTGAAGACTAGAAACACATTTGCCTTTTCTTAATTGGATAAACCCAATATCTCTTGGAATAATCATTAATGAAGGACATAAAGTACTTTGCTCCTCTCAGGGACGAAACTGGTGCTTGCCATACATTAGAGTAAACCAATTCTAGAATTGATTTGCTTCTAGAATTTAACGTGTTGACCTTTAATTGATGTTGCTTGCTTGTAACACAATGTTCACAGAAAGGTAGAGATACCTTTGTGAGCCCTGGAAGTAGCTTTTGCTGAACAAGAATCTTCATTCCTTGTTCAGACATAGGTCCAAGTTTTGATGTCATATCATCGCATTTGAACATCCTAAAACAACTGATGCTTCTGCCTCCTACAAAGTTTCTCCCTCTAACATATACAAATTTGTAGCTATCTTTTATCCGTTCATAAGTACAAGAGCACCTCGAATTATTTTCATAATTTTTTTTTCAAGTTCAACCTTGCAACTAAGATTATCCAATTGTCTTAAAGACAACAAGTTCTTCTTCAGGCCCTCTACATGCCACACTCCTTGGATAATACGAATTGTACCATCATTCAACTTCAGCTTGATGGTTCCTACACCAATGATCTTTAAGGCATGATCATTGCAATCGTACATAAATCCTCTTGAGATAGGTTCATAATGATAGAATCCTTCTTTTCTAGAGGTCATATGAAAAGTAGCTCTCGAGTTGAAAAGCCATACACTAGCAAATATTTTTCTGATTTCATTTGCTATCACTGCCTTATAATATAAGACATTACCATCTTTTAAAGTGCTCACCATATTTCCTTAATGATTGGAATTTATCTTATTTCAATAATCCTTCTTCAAGTGACCCTTTTTGCCACAGTTGTAGTATCTTAAAATCTTCTTACTTCTTGACTTTCTCCTACTATGATTGTAGTGTTCACTTTGGTCATGTTCAGTTGATCTCCCTCTGATCACCATCAATGCCTCCACTTATTGTGCAGTTGCTTGCTTGTTTTCCTTATTCTTGCATCAATTTTCTTATTTAATAATAGCGGTTGCAAAATCATCAAAGACTAGGTGGTCTACATGGACATTATTTGTTAAATTGATGATGAGTTGATCATAAGAATATGTTATATTTTGAAGTAAAAGGTCAACATATTCTTAAGACTTTATTTTATGATTCAATTATGTGAGTTGGAAAAATAGAGTATTCAAGGTGTTGATGTGCCCTGTCACTAAAGTAGATTATGACATTCGAAGACTGTACAATTTTCTCTTAAAGAAAATCTTGTTATGAAGTGATTTGGCCTCGTACAACTTAGTGAGATAATCTAAGATCTCCTTTACTTTCTTCTTCTCCTCTTTGTGTACACCCCATTTGTTAATGCCACATGAAGATTTGTGATAGCATTTCCATCCATCTTATTCCAGTTATAATTATCTGTGAATATTGGCAGCCTTTTGTTGATGACCTTTAAACAATTATCTTTTCTCAATATAACTTTAATCTTCAACTTCTACAATGAGAACTTACTTCCATTAAACTTCTCAATCTCAAATTTTTCTATCATTACTTCTATCACGAGCAGAACTTTGCTCCCACTATTTCACATGAATAGTACCTGTATGTATGAATAGTATTTACATATGAATAGTACCGTATATGTGAATAGTACTATGTATATGAATAGTACACATGTTGCTATAGCTTAACTACAGTGTTAATTAAAATTAAATGCATGAATAATTGTCACCTTTCTTGGTTACTGTTTTGCTATTCATCAACTTTCACCATCATCATCTAACAGTTGAACGGATTGTGTCAAAAAGTTCGTCATAATTTTCTTAATATGCTTTAATATCACCTGTTGGGAAAATTGATCGGATTAGAGCAGTTTCGTAGGTAAATAGAAATGAAGGAACAGTAATGAAGAAATAAACATACAGTTTTTACGTAGAGACTAAACAAATTAGGGTAAAAACTACGGGCAAGAAGAACAATCTTCACTATGAAATTTAGGAATTACGACCTCTCCCTATTTTTCAAGGATAAACACTTAAATCTTTCAAGAAATAGGATAAAAACTCTATAAATGGTGGAGTTTTAATTAAAGAAGAGAGACTTTTGGGTTGAATGAAAACTAATCTAGGAAGGCCTATTTATAGGCCCCTTAGACGCATTTAGCCAGCTGTGGACAATGTCCTCCTTCTTCTTTTTTTGGCTACATTTTTTGAGTTTGTACAGTCGGCAATTACCCTTCTTGACTTTAGTGTTGTCAACAACAACATTATTAACCTCTTTTAAGCGATGAATCCCCCTAAGAATACTTAACTATGGAACTTTTATCGTGTAATTAACTATTGATTATTGGACCGTGAAAATTTCTATTTTACATTAATATCTTTCTCAAGACTATTAACAACTAACTCTTGATTGATTAACTAAAATATCTTTCCAGTTAAAATCCTTAAGATTGTATTAATGATTCGAGACCTAATCCAAAAGATTTATGTCGACCAATTTTTAGGTTTGCATGCAACTCCTTCCAATTAAGGTAGATCTATTAACACAAAATGATTTCTTAATCTTAATCATATGCAATCAAATAATGAACTAATATTCCAGATATATTAGTTCAAAAATATAACACATAATTGAATCACAATAAATCAATCAATAAGTTTTCAATGAATAAAAGATTAACTCATATTGTTATCACAACTTAGGATTCATCACACCTAGGCACTAAATAGTTTAGTTCCTATGCGTAGAAAACAAAACCATTAACAAATATTCAGAAGAACAAATAGAAATGAAATAGAACATATTCTAAATCTCCCTTTTGTCTTTAATGAATCCTTTTGCAATTTTGGTTGAATGATATTTTTTATCGAATCTTATGATGTAATCTTTGTGTTTTCCTCATCCTCTACTCAGAACTGCCTTATCTTTATGTTTTCTATGACTAAAAAATGCTTCTAATAAGTCCTCCCTTTAATCTACCTCCAATAATGTCCTTTTATAGTAAAAACTAGGGTTTCTAGGATATACACGATCATTTACACAATCATGTACGTAACCATGTATCTATAAAAACACCTAAAATCATGATTTTACACAGTTATAGAGACTTACATGACATACATGGACACATAACTCCATATAGGCATGCATTTTCCAATAACTAATGATTCGATGATCACATTCATATAGGCAAAGACATCTCCAATCATATAAAGAATATGAATAAAAAATAAGAATTCAACATCGCATCAATGCTAAACTTACTCAGTAATGAAATATTGACTTGAAATTATTCAAATAATTGTCTTAAATAATCAGATCTACATTCTTAGACTAAAATTAAACATTTTAAAGTAATTGAAGCAGAGGAAAATAGAAAAAAGAGGTTTATAGGTAAGAGAGACTCATTAATACAATCTTAAGGATTTTAACCTGATAATACACTCCTACACCAACTTGCACTAGCTCCATTGCTCAATCACCCTTGATAGATGAGGGAAACTTTTAGGAGCTTTCAAGTTTACATGGATTGCTTGCTTTTTTTTTTCTTCTTAAGTTTGGACTTAAATTAGATATGTTGTTTTTTATAGGTTGGCTTCTATTAGGCAGGGCTTTCCTACTCATTTATCCTGGTTTGGTTTTCCATTGGAGATTTTCTTTTATACATATTTCCTCAAGTCTATTAATCCTACAGGAAAATATTTAGTACAATTTAGGCTCTTTTAACAATAAAATATAGAAGTAAACAACTTATGCTGTTAATAATAAAATGTAGAAAATTTTACCCAAATATGCTATACAAATGATTTAAAAAAAGTGCAATATTTCAGATTGCTCCACACTTAGCTTTTGCTTGTCCTCGAACAAAGAAAAATAAAACGAAATTTCAATGCAAAATATGAATAAAAATTTAGTTTACCATCATACCTTTCAAAGAAGAAACCAAATTAGTAAGAAAACTTAGCAACAAATCATAACATTTGTTTCTATCTTTGCTAAAAATCATATTGACAGCATCTTGCAATCAACTAAATCATTCACACCTCACTTCAATATAACTCAATCTATAAATCGTGCAAGTTTATTAATTCTAAAGACAAGGCATCTTGTTTTAACTTAAATTAAAGTTTTTACTTTACTTACCTGGCTTCTAGCATAAGAGGCAGATTACCTTTTAAACTTAGCTAATCTTCTCACCTTACTTGAGATCTCAAGGAGTACTTAGTCCCTTGAACTTAAGTGTCTCCCTAGTAATCATTTCGTTCTTAAAGGGGCACTTGATCACTACTTCATTAACTTAAATGAAATAGTAACATTTTAAAAACATTCAAGGTCATGTCAAGTATTTCTCTAGTAATCATAAGTCAATGAGAATTACCAAAGATATAGGTATTATTAGGTAGATTAAAAATCTTTCCTTCGAGCCATGCATCCAGAATTAATATTGTAGGACTTTCAATTGCTTATAAACTATATTTGCCCATAGAGGGTTAGCTCTTTTAAGTGTGAACCTAAAATTGAACAATAGAGTCTTAAAACATGTTACGCCGAGGAAAGTAGCCGGTGCAAACTATTAAACATTCAAATATTGTTTATTTTAGTTATAGTATTAAAATATGATGTTACTTTTTTATTAATTTAATTAGTTCTATAGAAGATTGTGTGGTAATAAAAACTAAAGGGATGCATATAAAACAAAATATGTTATAAAATAGTATAAACAAAACCGACCAACTCAAGCATGTCTTAAACCTTTTGGACAAGATCTGTTACATGTCACTTTTTTAAAAATAACAACTCAAAAAGTTCAAAACTAACCCCAAGTTTTGAAAATTTCACCTTATTTTACATGTCATACTCAAAATAATTAAAAGTATGCTTTTAACCTCTCCATACACTTGAATTTTACATTGTCCTTAATGTAAAAGTTAAATACGTGAGAAGGATACAAAAATTAGAATGACTAGTGTAAAGATCATGCAAAGTCAAGCTTAGATGCCAAAAGTGATGAGATAGTAAGCTATCAATATTAATCACATATGTCAAGCCCAAAAAAGCTAAAGTTCCCCAAAACTTTGTGCAAAAACCAGCAATATACCTAATTTGATGGCCTTTTAAAAAATAAACATGCAGTAAGCTGACACTAGAATCATGCAAATAAGACAACTCTAACATTTTAAAAATAGAACTACTAAATAAATCTAACCTATAAAAATGAAATAAACTAAAGAGAAAAGAAATGCAAATTCGGCTTTTATTTTCTTTGGTTGCCTCCCAAATAGCACCTTTGGTTTATATCGTTGGCTCAATACCCTCACTTGCCTTCAAGGTTACTCGAACAAAATATCTTCTATGAGCATTACCTCATAATGATTATAGAATAATTTTAGCCTATGTCTTTTTACTTTAGAAGTTTTCAATTTTCAGGCTTCTAATTTCCACTGCACTATGACCAAAGACATTAGTGACAACAAAATGGCCTAACCATCTAAATTAACGTTTACTTAGAAAAAACTTTAACTTTCAATTAAATAAAAGAATTTTTTGCCTAATAGTAAATGATTTCCTGGTTATCTTTATATCATAGAAATGTTTTAGTCTTTTCTTTCTAAATTCTAGCATTATCAAACACCTCTAGCCCGAGATCCTCAAACTCTTACATTGTAATTTTTTTTCTTTTCCTACTTTTTCAAAATCTAAATTGCATTGTTTCACTGCCCAATATGATTTATGTTTAATTTCTACCGGCAGGTGACAAGCTTTATCGAAAACTAGTCTATACGAGACATACCTATTAAAGTTTTGTAAGCAGTTTTGTAAGCCTAAAGAGCATCATCTAAGCATGTTCTCTAATCCCTCCTATTTGGGTTCACCATCTTCTGTAAAATAGCTTCGATCTCCTTATTAGAAACTTCTTCTCGTCCACTAGTCTAAGGGTGGTATGCAGTAACTACATCTTGGGTTATATGATAACTTTCTAAAAAAGCTCCTAGAGTCTTATTACGGAATTGTGTACCACAATTGCTTATAATAGCCTTAAGGACACTAAATCGATTAAAAATATACGTTTTTAGAAACTTTATGATCATTTTAACATTATCCAACTTAGTGGCTTTGGCCTCTACCCTTTTTGAAACGTAGTCAATAGGAAACAAAGTATAAACTTTACCAAAAGATGAAGGAAAGGGACTCATGAAATCGATTCCAAGACAAATTTCTTGTCTTTTGGAATTACTCACGTGTCCTAAAAAACAAATATGCATCTTTGTATAATGTGGGACAATAAAATCATATTTTAAAACCTTGTGGGTTGTCCTCTTTGGCCCAAAATGACCTCCTTCTTCGAAAGAACTATAGAAATTTAGAATATATTTGTGTTATGTATCTGGAACACACATGCAAAAAAATTGATCAAAACATGATTTCTATAGATAAGGCTCATCCTAGAAATAGGATTTAGTTTCAACCTTGATTTTATCCCTAAGGGCTCTTGTTATATCATTCAAAAAAGACTTGGTAACTAAATAATTGAATATGTTAGCATATTAAGGTAAATCGACTTTAATTAAAAAATAAAGTTGCTCATATGAAAAGAATACATTAATCATAGGCCAATCTTCTCTAAGTACTATTCTACTAAGGTGGTTTGCTACTAAGTTCTCCGAACCTTTTTTTCAATTTGTAATCTCTAAATTGAATTCTTGTAATAAAAACATCCATCATAGTAACCTAGGTTTTGAGTCATTCTTTTTCATGAGATATTTAAGTGTTGCATGCTTTGAGAAAATAGTCATTTTGGTCCCTAGCAAATATGAACGAAAATTTTCTAATGCAAAAATAACAACCAATATTTCTTTTTCTATTATAATATAATTACACTGAGTAGGGCACAATGATTTAGATGTATAATATATGACATATGGCTCTTTTTTTTTTCTTATACTAGTACTGTTCCAATTGCTTTGTCACTCACATCACACATTATTTCAAATTGTAATCTTCAATCAGGGGGTGAATGAAAAGAGCAATAATAATTCTTTCTTTAAGTTCATCGAAAGCCTTTTTACAAGCATCATTAAACACAAAAGAGGATTCTTTAGCTAATAATGCACATAAAGGAGGCAATTTTCGATTTTTTTTTGATAAAGCTTCAACAAAAACTAGCATATCCTAAAAATGATCTAAAACAAGTAGGATATGGTAGAGCACTTGCAATTTCTATCTTTGATTTGTTGACTTCTAAACATTTCAAAATTATTATATGCCCTAAAACTACACCTTGTTCTACCATGAAGTGATGTTGTTTATAATTCAAAACAAGGTTAAGGTTAATACATCTTTGTAAAACAAGAGAAAGATTATGGAGACATAAGTCAAAAGAATCACCAGACATAGCAAAGTCATCCATAAAAACTTCCATCTTATACTCAAGGAAATAAGAAAAATGTTGATCATGCATCTTTAAAAGGTTGCTGGGCATTACAAAGGCCAAATGACATTCTTTTAAATTCATATGTACAAAAAGGGTATGTAAACTTGGTTTTATCTAAATCTTCAAGAGCTATAACAACCTGTGTATACCCTGAATACCTATATGAGAACCAAAAGTAGGATTGTCCTGTAAGCTTTTCTAACAATTGGTCAATGATAGGTAAAACACAGTGATCTTTCCTAGTTGTTTGGTTAAGCTTTCAGTAATCGATACATTTTCTCCACCTGAAGGACACCCTAGTAAGAATAAGTTCCCTTTATTATTTTCTACTACAGTTATACCTATCTTCTTGGGTACTACATATATAGGATTGATCCATTTAAAGTTAGAAGTGTATATGATGCCTACATCTAACCACTTTAGTATTTCCTTCTTTACTACTTCCATCATTGAAGGGTTTAACCTACGTTGGGCTTCTCTGATGATTTAGTGTTTTCTTTTAGAAGGATCCTATGCGTACATAAAGTTGGGCTGATTCTTTTTATATTAACCATGGTCTAACCTATGGCCTCTTTATGGTCTTTAAGTACTTGTAAAAGTCTCTCTTCTTGCGGTGAGATTAGAGGGAAGGGGTTTAAATTCCAATTAAGGCACTAACATAATAGCTAGTACCAACTTAAAAGAAGTAAAAAATAATGGAGTAGGAAATACAGATTGATCCTTTAGTAAGGAGCCATATGCCAATTTGGTTTTTTTTTAATACCATTCATTCCTTTTAAATGTTCTACATAGTTAATTGTAATCATGTTAAACTAAAAGAATATTTGTACAATCTCATCAATAATGTATACAATGCCAACAAAGTATAATTAATTGATATCACTTTGGTATCACATGGCATCAAAAATATTAAACCTAATAACCTTACTATCAAATTTCACAGTCAAGCCACCTTCGTGAAAATCTATCTTTGTTCTTGCTGTTTTAAAAATGTGTCTTCCTAACATCAAAAGGCACCTCTTTGGATGAATTAAAAGTTTCTCCCATATCCAAAAACACAAAAATCAGCTAGAAAAACTAGTTTGTTAACCTACACCAACACATCTTCAAGTATAACATTAGGATACACATTTGACCTATCAATAAGTAGAATTACTAACCTGGTCTTTTCCAAGGTCTTAGATTAATAGTATCATAAATGTACCTAGGCATAACATTTATAGAAGCTTCTAAATCTAGCGTACATGTTTCAAAATGAACATTTCCTATTTTACAAGGGATGATGAACATACTGTGGCCCTTATACTTTACAGGAATCTTCTTTTGAATCACAATTGACACACTCTCCCCCATATTTATCTTTTGATTTTCCTTGAAGCACCTCTTGTGGTGTAAACTTCCTTTAAGAACTACGATAGTGTAGGACTTGTTTTATGGCATCTAAGAGAGGAAAATTAACCTTAACCTTCTTAAAAGTTTCAAGAATCTCTTGATTTGCTACTTCATTTTTCGATTTTGCTAATTTGGAAGGAAAGGGAGGAACATTTTTAAACTTATTAGTTAACGAATCATTAGTAACATCAACTTTTGGTGCCTCTTTATTTTTTCTTTCTCACTCTCTTTTTCAATCCTAGTGGTCACTATCTAACTCTTCCTCTATCTCACGACTTTTCCTTTTGCTTTCTTTAGGTTCTCCCATTTCCTTCCCGCTTCTAAGCAATATTTTACCGGCATTTTCTTTAAAGCTCAGGATGGGTTGGGCTAGAAGTTTCCTAGATAGTTGAGTTTCCATATTACACACACAGGTGCAAATCTATAATATTTAGATTTTTAAGTGCTGCAAGTATGCATCTATTTTCTTTTGATATTCTACACCCTAGGTATGAACATGTCCAATTTGATTAGCTAGTTGTTTGACTATGTCTTCTAATGAAAGCCTAGAGGGTTGATTTTGAGGTGGCTTAGGTACAAAATAAGGTCTCAGGTTATTTTGGTTAGTAGCAAAGGTAGGTGGATTTTTTATTTGTCCATATCTAAGGTTCAGATGGTCCTTCTAACCCTCGCTGCATGTATTTGAGAAAGGATAGTATTTCCTTTGTAGTTGTCCAAAATAACTACTAATAACATTCACATCTTCAGCTTGCAAAGAAGGACATACATCAGTAGTATGAGCAAAATCAATGTAAATTTCGCAAACACAAACTTAGGAAATGCCACCTGCAACAAGTTTAGAAATAAAAGTAGTTAAATAAACAACTTGTTAAGATTTTTCCCTTAAGTTAATCCTACATAGCACACACATCAACTTCCCTAACTCTCCTAGATTAGATAACATTATTTTTAATTCCAAATTGTTGCGAGTTTTTGGCCATATTAAAAATTAATTGTCTAGCTTGTTTAGGAATCTATCTACTAATGCCCACCACTGGCATCTATAATGTTCTTATCATATGTTAAAAGACCTTTATAGAAGTATTGTATCAATAATTAGTAACTAATCTGATGACTAGAGCAATTAGTGCACAGTCTTTTAAATCCTTCCCAATATTCCTATATTAGCTCATTCTTATTTTATCTGATTCCATATATTTCTTTCCTAATAGATCCTTTCTTAAGAGCAGAGAAATTTTAAGTCAAGAAGACTTCACTTCTTCTATTGATTTTGATGAAATTCAAGTAAAAAAAATAATAATAGGAGTGTGTGAACTGTTTTGATAAGTTTGTTAAATGCACAGATAAATGTAAGTAGCACAAATCATCCAATCAAGACGATAGTCAAGAGCTGACTAAGACAAAGTGTAAGACGAACCAGATGAAGTGACTAAGATGAAGTCATATGTCTAAGATGAAGTCATAAGAAGAAATGAAGACATAAGACGAATAATACAAATCAAATCAAGATGATATAACTGAAGAATAATCTATAAAGTCAGTTAGTTAGTTAGTTGGAGTTGGTTACAAGACTCAACTAATAACAGATCTCTGACGATTCTACAAGCAGTTTTCTCAAGAAGACCTTTGGAGAATTAGACCATAAATATCAGTTGTAGTCATAGACAAAACAATGTTTTACTTACTTTTACTTACATGAAATAATTCTGTGATCAAGTGAGTGTACTTTAAAAATATCCTGAGTGGAAAAAGAAGAAGAAGAGAGATTAAAAACACCTGTAACATGAGTGTAGAAAGCTTAAACAATATCTTTTCAAGTGAAAGGAAGGTTAGAGCCTAAAGAGGCTAAGATAGTAGATAAAGAATACTTTGTGAAAGAGACCTGAAAAGGCTTTGGAAGAGTAGAAATAATACTTGTAAAGTTACACGAGATAGTGAAATCTCAGATAAACTCTAAGGACCGAACGTAGCCTAAAGGTTAAGGGTGGACCAGTATAAATTGTGGTGTCATATTCTCTAACCCTTATCTATTTAATTTCTTGTTGTTAGAAGAATAGATATTATTTCCGCTATTGCATTACTTAAACGAATTAAGTGCATTATTCTGTAGTCGTCTGAGTTTTTCTAGAAAATCTAGAAGATTCTAAAGATTACTACCTTAGATGATTTAACACAATTCAACCCCCTTCTTGTGTATTTTATACATTATGCGTGATTCCTATATTAACAAGTGATTTACTTTAGTTGGTATTAGAGCACAATTTTCTAAGAAACACTGTTACAAAGTGAGGACAAAGATTCATAGTTGAATCACATGTTTTTATAGCTGAATGTGCCTCCATCTCAAAGCCCACATCATTCAATGGTGAAGATTATCATTATTAGAAGGACAGGATGCGGTTCTTTATAGAATCCACACACATTGATCTTTAGGATATCATTAAAAATGGTCCGTTTATTGCAATAGACTTCGAAGGGAAAAGTATCTCTCATGATCAATGGTCAACTGATCAGAAAGCTCGTGTTCAATTAAACTCAAAGGCCAAGTTCTTTTTAAGTTGTGCTCTAAGAAGAAGTGAATATGATAAGGTTCATGGAAGCGAATCTGCAAAGGAAATGTTGGATACATTAGACATTACATATGAAGGCACAAACCAGGTGAAAGAATTCAAGATTAGTATTCTTGCTCATGAGTTGTTCAAGATGAAAGATGATGAGTCTATTGATCAAATGTTTGGACGATTCCAAACAATTATTAATCGACTTAAAGCTCTGGGAAGAATCTACGATAGTCAAGATCATGTCAAAAAATCCTCAGAAGTATTCCAAAAAGATGGACACCCAAAGTAACAGCAATATAAGAGGCCAAGGATTTAAGCAAGCTAAAGCTAGACGAATTGCTTGGTTCACTGAAAATCCATGCAGTAGAGCTTGATGTAGAAGATAATCCTAAAAGGGATAAATCTATTGCATTCAAGGCTAGTTAGAAGAATCAGAAGCATCAGAAGATGCAGAAAAATAGAAGTATGTCTTCAAAAGCATTAAAGATTGAAGAAATCAAGAATGATGATGCCAGTGAATTTGATCAAGATTCAAGGAAGATGAAGACAAACTATCCTTCATTTCAGGAAAAATTAGAAGGATGTGAAAAATAAAACAAAGGGAAATAAAGACTCCTCTTTAAAAAAGATTAGAAAAGAAGATTCAAAAAATGAGAAAAGCTCTATCGTCTGCTATGAGTGTAATAAACCAGGACATTACAAGTTTAAATGCCCCTTGCTCAAAAGAAAACAAAAGAAGAGTCAAGAAAACAAAAAAAGCATGATAGCAACATGGGAAGTTCTGGATTCGTCTGAGCCTGAATCTAACTCAGAATCATAAGAACAAGCAAATATATGCTTGGTAGCTGACGGTGAAAGTGATGAGGAGGTAATCTCTGACTTTGATGATCTTTAGTATGCCTATTTATAATTGTTAGAAGATTCATATGCTATTCTAAAACAATATAGATTGTTGAAAAAGAAATTTGTTGAAAATTCTAAGAACACAAAACTCTTAGAAGAAGAAAACGTCTACCTTAAGAAATAAGTAGATGACATGAAAAAGAAAGTAACTGTAGATAGATCTGAGGAGATTAATCAGTTACAACAAAGGATTAATATTCTTTCTGTAGATTTATCAAAATTTACAGAAAGTACAAAAAGGATGAATGATATGATTGGAAGTTATAGACATCCAGATGATAAAAGTAGTTTAGGCTTTTCTAGTAGAAATACTAATCATAATAGTAATGTTCTTTATAATAGGAATTTTGTTCCTAATAGAAAGAAAAAAGAAACAGTATCCTTATTATTATTCTAAGAATAATTATAAGACTAACCCCAAAAGGACCCAAGAAAATATGGGTGCTTAAGAAGGATATAATATATACTTCAGATTTCCTTACTTGGAAGAAGCAACCACCGTCAATGGTACATAGACAGTGACTACTCGCGACATATAACGAGTATAAGGACTATGTTCCTAGACCTCCAACATAAGCAAGGAGGATCAGTAACTTTTGGAGACAACTAGTAGGGCAAAATAATTGGGATCGGTAAAATTGGTAAAGATTCCTTTTCATCTATTGATAATGTTCAGCTAGTTGATGGTTTAAAGCATAATCTAATCAGTATAAGTCAAATATGTGATTCAGGTTTTGAAGACCTTGATAAACCAGATTATATGTATAAACTTCATAAAGCTTTGTATAGATTGAAACAAGCACCTCTTGCATGGTATGATCGTCTTAGTTCATTTTTGATTAAAAATGACTTTATTAGAGGTCAAGTTCATAAAACTTTATTTAGAAAAAGTATTAAAAATGATTTTATTATTGTGCAAATATATGTAGAAGATATCATTTTTGGTGCAACTTCTAAAAAGT
>JAOSBO010000007.1:25296825-25307083 GCA_027563915.1 Erythroxylum rotundifolium
AATGTTGGAAGTTTGAAAATTTGGAAAATGTTCACTGCATATGCTTCAGTGTTTTAGCCATAACTTCTTCTAGAGTTGTTCAATTGAGATAGTTCTTGATTTTAATTAAACTAGAGATATAATTCTGTCATTAAGAGTCGTAAAAATTGAGATGAAGTCTGAGAATTTCTGGGAATGAATAGTAAGAGAGTTAAAATTTTGATCTAAAACGTACACGAATTTAATATACTGATATAAATGGATTTTGACAAAGTAATCTTCATAAAAGTTGTAGATATTTCTTTTAGCTTTCTGTTGATATAAAATTTGTAATTTTTGAAGTTCTGGATCAAAAGTTATGGAGGATTGAAGTAGAGATGTTGGAAAAGCTGAAAAATGAGTCATATTTACTGCTTTCTGTGAAAGTTCACTGCGGCCAACTCTTTGGTTCGCTGTGGCTAACTTGTAGGATTTCCTTTTAGGAAAAGTTCACCATGGCCAACTCCTGACTTCTCCGCGGCCAACTTTCCTGCACAACTTAAATATGTTTTAGTATTTTGACGATATCTTGGCCTGTAGTTATCCAATTGGGATGATTTTTGATTTGGAGTAAACTAGAGGCATAGGGATACAAATTATATGGAGGAATAAAATTCTGAATTGGATTGTAAGAATTTCAATTTCTGAGTGGAAGTTGAGTATAGGGTACTGTCTCAGAATAAGAATAGTCCGAAAATGTTTAGAGTATAACTTTTTGAACACTGAACCTAATTGAATGATCTTGGTGTCAAAAGAAACATAAGACATGGAGGGACACTTTTCTAGAAAGGGATAGGGCCAAATTACATCAGTTTCATTTTCTGATTGAATGTGAACAGTAGACTGCAAAGTGTGACTTAGAAAAATCTGAAGTGAGTCGATGGGGAAGGACTAGAGATTTTAATGGTTTTAGTGAGGCATAAACCTAAGTATAAATTATACTTAGATGAGTTTCAATATGAGAATGACTTTGTGATGAAATTGATGGTTAAATACTTGGGATTATCATGAACGTGCATTGTACATTTCATTTCATACATGTGCATTATTAAACACTTATGATTATACAAATTGTGATATATGTGTATGGTGTTTGATATAGAGGAGCAACTGGAACGTCAACCTCTAGAAGTTGCCAAAACTTCCAGGCATTAGCTTTGGGAGCAACTAGTAAGTAACCTAGACGGACTCACTTAATTACTTGTTTTCTTAATTTATGTTTGAAATGATTGAATGAATGCGGCTTGATTGTTGATTCCAGACAGAAGGTCCGATGACTGTAAAATGTGGATGAGATATTGAAGTGCTACTTGTATGTGAATGTGAAGAAATAAATGATATTCCAAAATTTTGTTGAATGTCGGACTAAGGTCAAAAGATGATTGTGTTTTGACTGTGAATGTGATTGATAAAAAATAATGATTACATGAATATGTGAGATGCAATTCATTTCATAAATGCATGAAAGATAAAGACAGTTGTGACCAAAGTCACCAGTAAAAAAGCTTAAAGCTCAGAACGTGATAAGAGCTTTTGGCTTAGTTGTTCATGTACCCGGTATCCACTAAGGGATATGAGACATTAATTGATACAGCTCGGTATCCACAAAGGGATATGAGCTAGTAAAAAGACACTTGGTTACAACAAAGTGACAAATGAAATTGAGTCATGTATATTGCGTTTATATTTGATATGTGTATTTTACATGAATGAAATGACCATTATAATTGTTCAGAAAGAAAAAGGTGTTGTTTTATGAAAATACAAAGATGTAAAAAATATGTTACATGTATTGATGTGATGCACAAATTGAGTGAACCATCGATGATGGTTACCTCATTGAGTTCGCAAAATTTACCAAAATTGTATCGTTGACTTTTTTGGACCGGGAGATGACTTTAGCTACTGAGAGATCGTACGAGAAGCGTCATTCTTGTACTTTTGAGAAGAAAATGGCTCATAGGCCAGTTAGATGGGATTTTTGGACAGATTAGATATACTTTATATATTTTCTTCTTTCATGTAGTACTTTTGTACTAGGTTTTGATGATGTACATGTAGTAAGTGTTGAAAGACTAAATATAGACTTTCAGTTTTGTGAAATAAAATGAGGAAAAAGTTGGTTTTAAAATATTTTGATTTTGTTATGATGCTTTATAAGTGAATAATAATATGATGCCATGTGAAGTGAATGTAGTGATCGAATGTAGCTCGCCCTTATTGTAGGATATGTACCAAAATGACCTCTGGGCATCCCGGTGTGTACCCTGCGGTAAGGGGGCGCTATACTAGGGATAATTTAGATACTGACATAATTGCATATGATAGGAATCTCAGTAGTATGATCACATCATAATTTCCTTCATGCAATGTCATATATCATGGACTTCATTAGTTTGCTTATAGATCAATATCAATTCATAAATGATGAAACACCAAATTAAAGAAATATGCGTTACTTTATTATTGAAAATAAAGTCTGTACATAACTTTGTACAAAATGCACTAAAGGCGGTTGCCTTTAGGGCACTACTCTAACAATCTACATCCACCATGTAAAGAATTCTGCTCCCTATAGCTTTACTATATTTGCAAGCAAAGAACATGTGGTTTCTATCTTCATCAACATTATAACATAAAACACAAGATGTTTCAGTAAGGCTAAACCATCCGCATTTAGTCCTCAACTTGATTCATTTGTGAAGTTACCTTGCAAATTGGGAGACCAATATATTACATCTTCTGCACCTAAGTCCCCCAATTGTGGAAGGTGCTCAACCATGGATTGAAAGCCCTTGAAGTTATCATGTCATTCATCATTTTGAATTAAAGTTGATGCTTTTAACGCCACTGGCAATCTTCTTTCATATGCGCAAACTTGTTTATTAGAGGACTAGTTGCAAGTCAATTACCAGACCATATCCATGTATTCTCACCACCATTAATTCTATGTTTGATATAGGATTAAACCAATTGCCTAATCTTCAATAGTTGGTTGAAAGACCAAAAACAGAGCGTTCTCTAAGTACTATTTTCTTGCATCTTCTCACTGGAGTGTCAAAGAGTCTCTTTTTAATATGTCCAAACTACGTAAGTCTCTCCTCTTTTGATCTATATATCATTAAGCTGGCCACCTTTAATTTGTCTTTTACCAATACATTCTTGATCTTATCTTTTCTAGTAAAGTTATATATCCAACGAAACATCCTCATTGTTGCTACCATTAATGTATGACTATGTAATTATTTGATGGGCCAACATTTTGTTCTATATAATATGACCAACCTAATCTTTACATGCACAAACAAATAAATACAACAACTCTCCCTAATCCTACAGATTAACTTAATAATTTAAACTAAATAAAACTGATATTTTCAAAATTTAAAAATATTACACTAGCATTTTGGTGAGCTTGCCTGCACTTCAAATTCTCAGTTAAAACATTTATAGTGAGTTTAAGTTAAGTAAGTTAAAAAGGCATAACTCCATTATAATTCTGGGACAATGAAGACAAATTTTTCATGGAAAATGGCAATAATATTTCGATAAAGGATATTATATTGATATCTCCAGCTCCATGTGATATTGTTACATTCAATAAACCATGGAGTAATTGCTCATGAGTCATGACTATTGTAATTAATTGGTACTTCAACCATTTTCTCCTTGGAATAATTTCAAACCTTCCTACTTGCATTTCAATTATTTTGAAGGGTTAATTATATTAAATTATGTGATTTGACTTTTTTTAAAATTTACTTCTTATATCTTAAAAATTTTCATTTAATTTTTAGACCTTTTCTATTATATTTCATTAATTTTTATTCATAATTTCAAAAAAATTTATATTCAAAATTAAAATTTATATTGTTTTAAAATAAATAGTAAAAATACGTTAAAAAGTTTAAATAACATTGTGTAATAGTTAGTTAATATTATAAAGAGGTAAGTATTAACTTTTAAAATATAAAGATTTAAATAAGAAAATTGATTATAAAAATAAGCGTAAAATAAAATGAATTATGAAAAATATGTTTCTTTTATTCTAAAATAATCTCCTAAATTTCAAATTAAAATTAAGGAGAACTCTAAAAATTGAAATTCATAATTCCTTATTTGTGAAAAATTCTAATTTTTATTTAAGTTTCTTATATTATTATTATATTTCAATGTAAATAAATAGAATGGAATAGTATTTAATATAATCAATATTGTGTGGGAAAAAAGTTACTAACATGATAAAGAGAAGACATATTTAACTTCTTAAACTCAAATTGCGGGTTTTAAGGTAAAAGAAAACGACTCAACTAATCATGGTGCGTTGAAATGACAATCTAGTTGCTTAACTAGGCTGACTTTTATGATTTGGAATAGAGGCTCGTCACAACTTGGATCTCAAGCATGTACAGAGGGTAAGTTTACGTCATGAACGTGACTTTGTCTGAGAATGGTCTTACGCTACGTTCCACCCAAAGTGGCCAACTTCAGGGTCAAATTTGTCACACCAGTTTCAAGAAAATGACCCATTTCGCCACGTGGCAAGTTCCGATGTTAAAATGAGAGCAGATCGGTCGTTGCAGGCCTCCCACGTACCACGTTGTTTGGTTTTGACGAAAGATACTTCTTTCGTCTCTGACATTCCAAACTCTGCAGAAAAGTTGATTTCTTTTCGGTATCTTTGCTGTTTCTACTTATTAAATTCTTATTTTCCATGGATTTCAATTTCCGTTCTTGCCCTTATCTTTAAAGAAGAAACGCTCCTGTTTCATCTATCCGCTTAACTTCTTGCTCATATATACACACAAGCCAAGGTGAAAATTTTTTCCTGTGCCTATATTTGGACAAGAAACCTCTCGACTTTTGTCATTCTTCCAAGACCCAGATATCATATCACTGCAGAATCTTCTTTCATGACAGGATTGTAAGGTACTGTATTGATTTTCTCTCTCTTTTTCCATTTCTTCTTTTCTTTCTTATGTTCTCCAAAGTTATTCCTGTTACTGGATCAGTTTGAGTGGTCGGCTTTTCCTTTCTTGTCTGCTACACTGATTATGTTTTTTCTTTTCTTTCTCACTTTTTTCCTTGCATTTCATGACTGCTTTATGGGTTCGTTTTCATTTTCCCAAAGCACACAACCAAGGTACTATGGAACTTGCGTTTGTTTCCTAATGTTGTTTGAAACTTGAAAGGCAAGTTTCAATCGGATATTAAGCTCAGAGGTTAAAGGATTGCACTTTTGATGTTAACACTGCTGCTTATGCTATACTTTAGTTGACCTTTTTCAAGCACATGACTTTCGTCTTATACATTATCTGTACTGTATTTTAATAAACTTGACGTGGTTGGATCTGCTTTTGCAATTGTTTGAGGATGGAATTTTGTTTTATTGCAGACAATCATCTGAAATTTGCAGTGTTTATTAATTTGGGTTTATAAAGATGCCTGGAATGGTTGTTGATGGGATCAGTGAAGAGGGTACGGTAGATGAAATAAATGGAAATTCTGTGGTCATCAACGAAAGTTCGGTTTCAAATAGGCCTCCAAAGAGTACATTGAGTCCACAAAGTGCTCACAATGGTGGCCATAATGTTGCTGTTGATGAAATGGCAGACACCTCTATAGAGCAGCTTTACGAGAATGTGTGTGATATGCAGAGTTCTGATCAATCACCCTCAAGAAATAGCTTTGGATCTTATGGCGAAGAGTCAAGAATTGATACAGAATTGCGCCATCTTGTGGGAGGGGAGATGAAAGAGATTGAGAAAACCCAAGAAGAAGAAGAAGAAGACCAGGTGAACAAGCCAGAGGATGATGCTCGGAGCTACTCTTCTTCCAAGAAGGGAAGTTCATCAGGAGGAAAAATGTCAGGAAAGTTAGACAAGGTCCAACCCACAAGCACAAAATCTGTTTCCTCAAAGACATCAAATAAAGCTTCTCATTGCCCACCAGACGCTGAAGCATCATCAAAACTGAGTCCTAAAGGAAAATGTCCGCCAAAGAAACCTCTTAATGCTAAGCAGAATGGTAAGAATGGGAAAAGAGCAAATGCTGGAGTCATATCAACAAAGAAGCACAGAAATTCTCCAATGGGAGGATCAAAGTTACATGATGGAACAGAGGATTTGACTGAATCCAAGTTAAATAACCCAGATCTTGGCCGATATTTGCTAAAACAGGCAAGAGATTTGATTTCTTCTGGAGATAACCTGCAAAAGGCACTTGAATTAGCTGTTCGAGCCACTGAATCATTTGAATTATGTTCAAATGGGAAACCAAGTTTAGAATTGGTCATGGCTTTGCATGTTACTGCAGCAATATACTGCAGCATAGGCCGATATACAGAGGCAATTCCGGTCCTGCAGCACTCAATTGAGATTCCAATGATTGAGGAAGGCCAAGAACACGCCCTTGCCAAATTTGCTGGCTACATGCAACTTGGAGATATTCATGCTATGCTTGGCCAGTTGGAGAATTCAACGAGGTGTTACTCTACAGGATTGGAAGTCCAGAAACAAGCTCTTGGAGACATTGACCCTAGAGTAGGGGAGACCTGTAGGTACTTGGCCGAAGCCCACTTTCAGGCTTTGCAGTTTGATGAAGCTAAGAGGCTTTGCCAGATGGCACTAGACATTCATAAAGAGAATGCATCACATGCTTCTCTTGATGAGACAGTAGATCGGAGGCTTATGGGTCTTATATGTGAGACAACCGGTGATCATGAAGCTGCTCTAGAGCATCTTGTTTTGGCAAGCATGGCTGTGGTGGCAAGTGGCGAGGAAGCTGAGGTGGCATCTATTGATTGTAGCATTGGAGACACATACTTATCCTTGTCTAGGTTTGATGAGGCTGTTTTTGCTTATCAAAAAGCCCTCACGGCCTTTAAAAGCACTAAAGGAGAGAATCATCCGGCTATTGCTTCAGTATATATCCGTCTGGCTGATTTATATAACAGAACTGGAAAATTAAGGGAATCTAAGTCGTACTGTGAGAATGCTCTTCGAATTTATGAGAAGCCGACGCCTGAGATTCCTCCAGAGGAGATTGCAAGTGGTTTTGCTGATGTCTCTGCTATCTATGAATCAATGAATGAGCTTGATGAGGCAATCAAGTTGCTACAAAAGGCACTAAAGATATACAAGGATGCCCCCGGTCAGCAAAGCACAATTGCTGGAATTGAAGCTCAAATGGGGGTCATCTACTACATGCTGACGAACTATTCTGAATCTTACAACTCTTTCAATAATGCAATTTCAAAACTAAGGTCATATGGAGAAAAGAAATCTTCTTTCTTTGGCATTGCACTTAACCAAATGGGACTCACCTGTGTCCAACGTTACGCTATAAGTGAGGCTGCACAATTGTTTGAAGAAGCAAAGAGCATTCTGGAACAAGAGTGTGGACCTTATCACCCTGACACCCTTGGGGTTTATAGCAACCTTGCAGCTACTTATGAGGCAATGGGAAGGTTTGAACTTTCATCATTCTTGTGTTGTTTTCGAGACATTCTCTATGTAACAGTTCAACTTCATTTGAATAAGACATCATATCACAGCAGCTTTGCTTACAGATGCTTGTCTTCTGTAACAAGCAGGTCCTTTTAATTCTTTACACATTTAAACTAATTTAAGAGTTTAATGACTTTGGTACAGGATGGATGATGCTATTGAACTCTTGGAGTTCATTGTCAGAGCGAAGGAGGAAAAGCTTGGGACGGCAAATCCAGACGTTGACGATGAAATGAGAAGGTTAGCTGAGTTATTGAAAGAAGCAGGCAGAGCGCAGGGCAGAACAGGCAGATCCCTAGAGAACCTCCATGGTGCACAACCTGATAGCATAAACAAAGATGGCGTCGCAGTATCATAATATGTACATCTTCATATGACTACAATGTATTGTAGAATATAATATAAGACGAAAAAGAATAGATGATTGTTTGTTATAGGTAGATACTTATTTTGGTTGGATCAATAATTGCTGGTTGTGTTTCTTTTGTTTTATTGTTTCACGCATTTATCAATAGCTGTCCTGCACGACAACTTGCAAGTCATTGACTCATTGTTATAAATCCTGTTCAGACAAGGCTTATTCCGTGAATCTTTATCCTAAGACAGCTCTTTGATGAACCAGAGTTAGTTTCCATTGAATCCTGGAATTTGTTGTGTGACGTGGTCCCAAATGCATTCCCTTAATGCTAACCAACTTTGTCATGCAAGCATGCAGCGAACAGCTGTTAACTGTTTCTCATAATTAACAGGGTGTAATTCAATTGCAGTATTGAATTCAATTTAGGTGTTTGGAAACAGAAAAAAGGGATGAGTTCAATTCATGAATGTAATTGAAACCCATCGTTCTTTAGAAATTGAATTCACCTGAAAAAATATGATAGTTGAATTACATCTTGGGACTTTAATGTTTCTTTTGAACGTTGAAAATAACCTTCCAATAATACCCATTTAAAAGTAAGTACCCTACTATATATCCCTCTCACCTTAAGCAGCCCTCTCACCTCAAGCAACCCCTCCCATAAAAAAACAGAACACCAACACCTTCTCCACCTTGAATCAGTACCTCCCACAATATTCAAGTTTTCCCTTTTCCTTGTTCATAGGTGTCTTTTCCTTTTTTCGATTTTTTGTCTATGATCATCGTCCTCTTGTAGATCTATCATTCGATTTAGCTTCTCCTTTCATTTTCCCATCCTATCTACACATTCTTTTGCTTTTCTCAAATTTTTTCTTTTCATCTTAATAATTAACTTTTTTGATGATGTCACATATAATGAAATTGATGTTTATAACTTTCTCTAATGTAAGTGTGAATGTTTATTTTTTAGTTAACGTTAAAAATGTCATATGAAATACTTAAATTCATTTTGATTGTGTTCCAAACATTATAATTGAATTCAATGTTAATATCATTCAATTTTTTTCAAACAGTATAAATTAAATTAAATTCAATCTTATTAATATAATTAAATACAATTCATTAATAAATTCAATTCGAAAATTTTCAAATTACGTATAAGTGTTTCAAGGTACTCGCTAGCATTTATTATAGGGAGGAAAAACTTGGCTGTGATGTTTCGAAGAGGTCCAGCCCAGCATAGATTGAACCATTCATGGCATGATGTGTGATCCACCCAAAAGCCGAACGAGGCCACTTCTACACGCGTGGTATATCTCCCTGGTCACTGTGGAACCGCGGAACCAGGCATAGACCTAAGGACGACAGAATCTCATGGTCATTGGTTAGGCTCAGGCCACGTTCTTAAGCACCCATCGCAAAATTTGGCGTGTGCTCAATCCTACATTATTTATTTATTTTTTTATTATTATTATATATTTTCCAATCAAAAAGAATTTTATTTAGTTGTTAATATCAATTTAATTACCTTTCGATCACTAATAACAATTAAATATTAAATAAAATTTAAAAAATAAATTAATTTTCATAAGCAAAACTCTCACTTTATATGTCGAGATTAGTTCTACCCTTTGCTTAGGTTGTGCAAGACTAATTAAAGTTTAATGTATATGTTCCTAGGGACTAAATTATTGGCCCTTGGTAGATCAAGCGCATGTCAGTGAACATTTAGACGGGGGTGTGAAGCATCCATAAAAGTAGCATAGGTAACGCAAAACAACTTAGTATATTGGAATGTCAACACTTAGGGGTGCTTGATTTATAGATTTGGACAATATTTATAGGTACGAAAAAAAAGTCGGTTAGTTATTGTTTACACTTAAAAATGGGTTCGGCCCATTTTTACTGTTTTGTGCCGAAAATTCGAAGCCAAAAGAAAAGCCTATGATTCGAAGTCCAACAGAAAGCCACTGACCCTGCCCATCAAATTCCAGTGTCCAGCAAAGAAGGAAGTAATAGAAGTTGAGTTTGAGTGGGAGTCTTGAAGTCCAAGATATTGAGGAGATAAGGATAAAGTGTTATCCAAATCTTATCTCTATAGGATAAGATAAAGTTTTATCCAAATCTTATCTCTATCTAAACAAGATAAAGTTTTATCCAAATCTTATCCAAATCTGGTAGGATTTTATCAAGATTACAAGTTTAATTGCAGTAGGACACTCAAATTCAAAGTCTGGACACTGGCCTTAGCCCATTAAAATTCGGTGACCAGCAGAGGAAGATGCGAGAGAAGTTGAAGTAGAAGATCGGGAGTCCAAATTTAAAGAAAGGATAAGAGGATAAGGTGATGGACACCAGCCAACCTAATCTTCGT
>JAOSBO010000007.1:25334105-25346412 GCA_027563915.1 Erythroxylum rotundifolium
TCAAATAAAATCCTATTAAATCACCTTTCTCTCTTTTTTCTTCTTTGCTTCTTCTTCTTCTTCTTCTTCTTCTTCTTTTAAGAAGAACATTAAAGAGGAGATCCTTTCCTTTTTTACTTCTCCCCAAGATATAAAAAATAAAAAATCAAAATAATGTAACTTTAACCGACTAATTTACTTATTATGGAAATAGCCAAAATCCTATACAAATAAACTTTTGACAATCCTTCAACTTAGAGGTTCAAAATCATTAAGGATATCAGCAACAGAAAAGGTAAAAGTGACTTATAACAAGTTTATTATGTAAGAAAAGAAAGGGTAAGGCCAAATTGTTTTTATAGGGATAAAAAACAAGGTAGGCTTGCTTAGGTCAAAAAAAAGGTTGTGTTAAGTTCCCTTATCATCTTTATACACAAATTCATTAAAAATGTGTTCTCAACAAGTAATCAAAAGCAAGCTCTAGCATAAGCAAGCTATGTATGATAACACAAAAAAAAAACCACAAATGTGATGAATGCTCTTAGGCTCAAAGCTCTAGTAAGTGTCAAAATGCATCGTCTTGCACACTGTCATTTAACAAAATTAATGAGATACTTAAAATAGTTTAATGAAAACACTAATCATGCTTATCTCTCTCATGCATTTTTTTCTTAAACGAAAAATGTGCCCTAATTAAGAACTATTTATAAACAACCATCAGAAAACTATGAGGCTATTATGAGTAATAATCAATATATGAATTATAGTATCATAAGTCCAAGCAAAAATTACAAAGTTCATCATAATATAAACACTCGTTCCGCCAAACCTAAATTATACATTGTTCCCAATGGATGCACAAGATGCTCACATGTCATAAAAATAGTCAACAAAAATAAAGCACCGAATAGAAGACTACCTTGAGTTGTGAGCATCTGAAATGAGATAAACTATGATGTTGGTGGGCATGGAGGAATCACGTGAAACATAACGGAATTGTCTCTTTTGTTTCTTAATCTATCTCATCGTTTGGCTACTCAAATATGTTTTCGAAGGGTAAATAAAAAACTACCGAAAAATAATGAAAACAACCTAATAATAAGTAAAATTAAAATGAAAGTAAAGCAACTAAAAGTAATTAATAAAAAGGAAGGAAAAATAAATAGAACAACAATACAATACTAGTAGGTGTTGGTGGTTGGAGCTGCGTCTAGTGGTTGGCTGGGGAATTTACAATTGCTGGGAGACAAGACTTGAGCTGGATGTTGAAAAAGAAACATAACACATTATGCTTTATTAATTAAAAGATAAAATTTTAATTTTTTAGAATTGTTTATTTAATTATATTTTAATTTTTAAAAATCTAAGTTTTTTTAAACCAAACAGACTTAACATATATAAGGCTTGATCACGCCTTATGAATGTTAGTATTATAAAATTTCAAGGGTTCCATTTTAGAAAGATAAATCACATAAAACATGAACACGCTTTATGAGATTTAGTATTACGAAATTTTGAGTCTTTGATCTTGACAACTAGATTACATAAGGCGTGATCACATAAGGAGTGGGCGTGATCATGCCTTATGAAATTTTGTATTATGGAATTTTAAGACCTATTTCTTCAATAAGCTAATGAACTAATTTCTCAAAAAGAATCAAATGAAAACAATATATAACTAAAAAACTATTATATTTTGGGTTATCTCCTAAAAAGTGCAATTGTTTAACATTGTTATGCTTGATGAGGCTTTTTCTTACTAAACTTCTACATCATTGCAAGTTTATATTCCTTAAGTAATGCTATTAACACTTCCTCTTGCCTTATAGTCAACTTTTTTAGACGATCATACGTAATAACTCTCCTTTACCCAAAATTTATCTTCGGGGTCTGCAAAATAGAAGGTAGCACTTTTTTGTGAGTTATAGTAAGCTCAAAATTTAAAGTTTCCAAATCTATTATCATTGCTGATAATTCTACAACTTCACAAGTTTCATCAACTTGCTTGTTCACTTCTAATTTCGCCTTACACTTTAACTTATCTTCAACCCTTTCTTCTTAAAACATGTCCTGCACAAATGAATCCATAGTATCTTTATGATAAATTGAAAATTATTAGGGTACTTCATTGCTTAAAAAATATTGAACTTTACTATCTCCCCATCAAACTCGACGAAAAGAGTACCCTTATCTACATTGATTTTTGTCTTGGCTGTCTGCATAAACAACCTTCCTAACACAATCAATGCTGAATGTTCAATACTATCTCCATCCATTTTTAGATGTAAAATTTAATTGGAAATACTAAACTGTTAACTTGAAATAAAACATCCTTAATAATACTAATAAGATGCACATAATAATGATCAGCTAGTTGAACAATCACATTATTTTTTTAAAAAAATTTAGAGTTAAAGCTCAGTAAATTGAGTATGGCATGACATTAATAGATGTAACTAAGTCTAGCATGACATGTTCAATTTTCTTGTCGCCAATAACACTTGGTAACATAAACATATCTGGATCTCTGCATTTTTCTGGTAATTTTCTCTTTATCGTAGTTGATAAATTCTTACCAAAAATGATTCTCTCCTTGTCCTTCAACTTCTTTTTATTTGTATACATTTTTTCAAGAACTTTGTATATTTTGAAACTTGCTTGATGATTTCTAAAAGTGGTTTATTGATTTCCACCTTTTTGAAGGTTTCTAAGACCTCTCTTTTATGTTCTTTTTCTCTTGATCTAGCCAACCTGCTAGGAAAAGGAGATACACGTGCATTAATTGATATCAATGAAGATAAATAATCTTTTACCTTTATTGATTCTTGAGTTAGAAGTTCGTCTTTCTTTTCTCCTTCATCATTCTTTCTATTTTCATTGGTAAGGAAGATCCAGATTGAATTTCCTTACTACTTCTCAAAGTCACTACATTTACATTCTCCTTAGATTCACCACTGTTTGGGAAGGTAATTTTCCTGATATTTGCACTCCAATTTACTAACAGAGGTGAATAATTGAGTGATTCAGTTTCTTAATTTATGAAGGCTTACTCTTGTTTCTTGTTGAAATTATTGAGTATTAGTAGCAAGTGCCTTAACAATTACATCTAAAGACATACCTAAATTTGAAGATTGAGGTTGAGCATATGTAAGGGCTTGAGGTTATTTATTTAAATTAGGAGGTTGAAATCGTTGTTGCCCTCTTTGATTTCCACGGCTTAAGTTTGAATGATCCTTCCATCTTAGACTATAGTGATTGGAATCCTATTGCATTAGCTTTTTGAAGGGAGTCTTATTGTAATGTAAGGCACAAATCCTTAGGATGTCTAGAGAATAAGCATATTCTGCACACTCTTGCTAGTTGTAATTGACTTACAATCATTTGAAGAACTAGAGTAGTTAAATTTGAAATTTTATCCTCAAAGTTCATGTTATTTACCCTACTCATGTGTTTAATAACTCCATCTATATGTACCTTAAACTGCTGAGAATTTTTCCATAATTGATATCAATTGTCTAGCCACTTTAGATGTTTTATTTACCAAAGCTCCTTCAATAATTGCATCAACCATATTTTGATCCATTGACAATAGTCCTTCATAAAATTACCGAATCAAAAGTTGGTCAGGACTTTGATGATGTGTGCAGCTGATACGTAACTCCTTATACCTTTTCCAATATTTATATAACGTTTTTCTAATAAATTGTCTTATCCCACATCTCTTTTATGATATTGGTTGTAGGTGATGTAAGAAAGAACTTCTTTATAAACATTCTTTTCATCTCATTCTATGTTCTCATTGAGTCAAGGGTAAGATATTATAGTCAATCCTTTGTTTTTATCTTTCAATGATGACAGAAAGGCCCTGAGATTAATTTGTTCTTCTGTCACCCCTTGTCGATTCATTCCAAAGCAAACAACATGAAATTTCTTTAGGTGTTTATTTGGATATTCACCTCAAAGACCACGAAAAATAGGGAGTAAATGAATTAAATCAGATTTCAATTCAAAATCTACTTCGACATTTGGAAATTGTATGCATAAGGCTTGTTGATTCAAATTTGGTGCTGTTAACTCCCGCAATGTTCTGGTGTTAAGATTTGTCATCTTGTCGTCAACTTCTTTAAAATTAAATTCTTCACTAATTGTTATATCTATTTCACCTATTCACTTCTAAAGGTGAATGACCGCTTCCTTGCTTGGTCTCTTTTCTTAAAAGATGAGTTGTCTTCTTAATTTTTGGATTGTATTGCAATTCACCTATCTAAGAAGTACAAGTCAGACAAGACAAAATATTAGCAGTAAACAGTAAAATAATACAAAGAAACTAAAATAGTTTCTCGACAATGGTACCAAATTTTGATCAAGTTATCGAAGCCCTTAAAAGTAATTCCAATTCTCTAACTTCTTATAATAGTCGTGGAACCAGGTTGAATCCTAAGAGAACTAAACACTAGTTTCTTAATTAATAAAATAAAGTGGCCGGGGGGGGGGGGGTTGATTAATTACTAATTAACTAAAATTAACAATAAATCAAATTAAATCAACATAATTTAAATGTGATAAATTCAAGAGTACTTAACTCGATTCAAGTCAAAGATCTCATCGAATTGTAAAATTGATCATTGAACTAAAAATAATAAGTATCACAATTCAAGTAGCTTGTCCAAAAATATTAGGATAACTATAGTAAGTCTCAAAATTTCCTAAATTAATTGGTTCAAACCTAGTATCCAAACCAAAACTTACCATCAATTAACTGGGTATGATAGCATTCCATATCAATTAAATGATAGTAATAAGCTTAGTGAAAAAGCCTAAACCCTAAATTAAATAATCGAGATAGCTGCAATTATTCAACTTAGTTTTTTTTGTTTATCGTAAGTTAAATATGTAAAGTTTTTTTTGTTTATCGTAAGTTAAATATGTAAATTCATAAACAACCTATTTGTAGTTGTACTAATCCTTCATGAAAATTACGGATCATTGAGCTTATGTATAACTATGGAATAATCAATATTAAATTAATTTATCAGATCAGTCAATATTAATTATTCATAAAATATAAGCACTAAAACTAAGAAATATTTGAATTAAAACATGAATAAAAGTTTAGAATAAAACCTCACAAGATTACAACTAGAATTTTAAATCCCTTAAATCAAAATAATTGCGTTTTGATACACATGGTTTTAGTTCCAACACCAAAAATAGAAAAAAAAGATGAAATACTAAGATAAAAGGAAAAAGAAAACAATTGATGATCTTAAAGAGAAGGAGAATGTCCCTTTTATTGGTTTTCTAATCCAAACCTAATCAAATCCTATCTTGCAAAGTGTCTATCTAAGACAAATTCAAATCCCTACATAATCGAAATGGAAAAAAGTTTCCTAATTAAACTCCAACTCTAGCATTCGACGTGATCTCGTCTTATCCACTGTAGTAATATGTCCACACTCCAAAAGTCGTAATTTTCATCGATAATTTCTCAATTTGATGTAATATCTATTTTTCATCTCCTACAATAAAAATATTAATTTCCCTATTTAAGCCCCAAAATAAATCCAAAATAAAAGATATATTTTTGATTAAGCTATAGGACATAAAGCAACAGTCACGTCCTTAATCAACTTATAAAGCTCTATAGATAAAAATAGGAATATTTTGTTTGATTTTTCACAATCTTCTTTATGATTTAATATTTTAAAATATATTTTATTGAATAGACATAGAATTTTTATTATTATTCTATTAAAAAATAGATGGAGCTAACACGAGAGATTTAATCAAACTAACATGTAATATATTAGAAAAGAATTAATAGAAAAATCAAAGTGTGTCTCTCTTTAGTAAAGTATACAAAATTCTTATACTATTAAATTATTTAATTTTAAAAATAAGTCTTGTATGTTTGTCTTTTTACCCAATTTTAAAGGACAAGACAAATCCAGCAAGTTGGTTGGCGTTGTAGTGTTGTAGACATGTAGCGCCTTTATATCTGCTTTTCAATTAGGAGCTGTAGCCATGTAACATTTTAACATTGTTTTTTTAATATAATTTTTTTTTCTATTGAAAATCAAATTTGCGAATGACACGAATATATACCGACTCTAATCACATAATTTATTAAACAGATATTATTCTTATAGAAGTATTAACCTCCATATTGTTAATGTAATAATAATGATTCTTTAACTCAATATCTCAATTCAAAATTGTCTTTTCTTCTTCGTCTATAAATATAGGTAAACGATTATCCTATTAATAATATAATTACATATTTTATTTTTAAATATTTTTAATATTTGTGAATAATGGTAATTATGAGTATGATAGTTATTCTATGACGATTTTAAAATCAACTACTGGTTATTTTTAGAAGCTTTATTAGTTATTTAATTCTATAAATTAAACGAGATAATTTTAGTTAAGTTTATTGTGTTCTATTTAATACTAAAAAATCTAAACTTTGGAAATTTTATTAGTTTGCAAATTAAAAAAGGCTTTAATTAGAATTTTTTTTTTGAATAGAGAAATTTGCAGCTACTATCTTTTAGATGCGTACTGAGTAAACCTCCTAATTGAAGCAATAGCGTACAAATCATACCAACTGGGTACTTTGCCTTAAACAAGCCCTATATGACAGGCTCAATTGAGAGAGTGTAGGTAAGACGAGTTGAATATAGGGTCTTTTAGCCCCATACTCTCCTCACTCCACCAACTCAACCACCCTTTAAGAGGTGGGTTTAATTATCGTTTCATCATATTAAAAAAACTTAAACATTTCATAAATGTTTAATCTAATCCTCAACTTAAAATTTTGATTAAGTCTCTATTACAAAATATTTGTAAGGCATTTTTTTCGTGGAACTCTTTTCTTATGTGGATTGATTTTGCAGGTTTTGAAGAGCGTACGTCTTGCTGAAGTAGTATCACACACCTTCGTCCCCCTAGTGTCTCTCATACTTTTGTGCGGCTATTGAGACAAATTTCAAAGTAAAATAAATTTCACATAGGGGGAATAAAGAGTTGAAACGGTCAGGCTATACAATTACTCCCTCCAAAATTTTCAACTGAAATGTGCCATGGCGTATGTAAACTATATGGATTTGGTAAATGAGTTGATTTAGTAGTAGTCCTTCTCTTTTCTCACTTACTTTGAATTTCATGGTTAACGTTAAATAATCAAAACTTACTCTCTTCTCCATTATCGAGAAAATTAATGTGGGAGTGCTAGTATGTTGCTTCCTTTCTTTAGATCAACTTGTTCTTACCAAGCAAGTTAATGAGCCACTGGTTGTGTTGAGGATTTTACTAAAGTTTTGGCTGCTAAAATGTCCAGAATGGTAGATTTTCCAGTTTCAAGTAGACCAACAATGGCGAAAATTTGAGATGGATAGGTTGTAATCGGAACATCCTTTAGGATGTAGATTGGTGGGTTGTTGAGTAGGATTTAAATACGAGAATGGACGCAAAGTTCTTTGAAATAGCAGAAGATTTGATGCAAGAGATTGATAACACTGTTAGTTTGTATGCCTTGAGTGATGATTGTGATTGTGCGTTGGTGAAGTTGGGGTTTGGTCTTCCATGGAAGAAAAGAAGAAGAAGAAAATAGAATGAAGAGGAAGAGACGTTGAGATTTGAAGACATAAACAAGAAGATACTGTTGACCATAATTGAACTATAGACCAAAAGAGCTAGTTGAATCATAATACAAGTTATGATTATCTCAATGACTTGTTTATAAAAAGTTCAAAATAAACCTCAAGTGAACAAAAAGCCTGCCAAGTAAACTCTTTGTCAGTTAAATGACACTTTAAAGTTGATGTGATGTTTATTTTTAGTTTTATCTTAAGACTGAGTCTCACTTATTATGTGATAACGAGATCCACTATTTGAAATGAAAAACAACGGCCCATTACCTTGTGACTATAAGACCCAATATGCGATTAATTTTTAAAAACGATGGTGTTTGTTCTTTACTTTGTTAATTGGGTTAGTTATAGTTAATAATACTTAGTTAACTAAAAATCATTTAATTAAATTTATTAAGCATTTAATTAACTAAAAAATCAATCAATTAATTTTATTAAGCATTTAGATTTTATAAATTAACCAACATATGTGCCTATTTCCATGTGGTAATGGGGCCTATTATTTTACATTTTAGACAGTAAATCATACTGTCATGTTGCAAATGTAACCCATTTTAAGATAAAAATTTAAAAAATATCATATCAACTTTGACATGACATTTAACTAATGTACAGTCAATCCCTATCACCCTTTTTGTCCACTAAATGTCTATTTTTTAATATTTTACAAATGTTGAAGTTCATTTTGAACATATTGAGGTTCAACTTTTATTTTGCCATAAACGTTAGGACTCAACTTGCTCTTTTGGTCAGAAATAATTACTTGTTTTTCTTACACTTATATAGAATTTACCTTATCTAAAATAGTTAATACTGAATCAATGAACCAAATTTCTTTAACATAGGTTAAGTTTGAGAAAAGTTCTTAAAATAAGATTAAAAAATTGTATGTTCGTTGTATAATTTTGCTATAATCCCTGTTAAGGATTTAGTGACAAAATTTGAGAAGATATATCAAAATCATATCAATGACAAAATGTAATGACATTTTATGTTTAGTAATATTAAAAATGTAATGACATTTTATGTTTAGTAATATCTCATAAACTTCAATAGCATCATGTAAGATGTATATAAACACCTAGATAACATGATAATAATAGTTGTATAAAGTAGAACTGAAATATATAGTACCTTAATGAAATTGATTAATTTAATTTAGCCTACTAAAACATAAATATGGACTGAAATTAAAGGCATTTGGTATAGTATGATGGTAGTTGTCATTAGAAGAAATATAATTGCATGACTCCCCTAACCTATATGAGATATGATTAAGATCGTATGTATTTCTAGTTCATACTTATGAGTATTTGATACTAAATTTAGATTTAACATTATTAAAATGTTCAAGGCATGATAATAGTTTGTATATCTTAGGTCAAAGGAGACTTCTGCTTAACTTAAGTGGTAAAAGTACAAAGTTGAATAACTAAGACTATCATTTTATTCTATATTGGTTAAATTAACATGATAAGAATCACAAAGTTACATATAAGGATATATGTATCCTTTTAAGTATGAATCATATGAAACTTGTGAAACTTATTAGGTTTAATAATATCCAAATCAACTTCTAGCAATAGGATGATAATGGACTATTGTTAAATTTTACACATGTGATGTATTATATATAATAACAATTCATAAAAGGATGATACTTATATTTCATTATACTACTAATGACTTTTTGTAATACAATCATATGTATTAAATGAAATATTAATATAAAATTTAAAAAAGTTTAAAGTGTTTAAATCTAAGTAGAAACTAAGCATTGACAATGTTGAATCACTTCGATGAGATTTAAATTTTTTGTTTATTTTTAGGGAATGAGATTATATAATGAACACCTTCACAACAAAACTCTATAATAGTATGGATTTATGTAAGAAGAAAAATACAATATGAGATATTGTATAATGTAACATTTCTTTCTTTTATAGCTATGCCTAGTACAATAACTTACCTTTAGTAATTTTAATTAAATTAATCAGCAATATTTCATATAAGATATGAAATTGTAATACTTTGAAAGAATCAAAGTAATGATTTTGGAATGTGATGCTTAGTTGAATACATATTATCCAATAAATATAGAACTTAATTGGATAATAAAAGGAGACGAGATATCAAAAAGTTGGATATAATCTTATAGACTTATTACACAAATTGTTTGTTTCAATGAACACTTATAGGACGATGGTTCTTTTGATAAGTAGTAAGGGTAAGATGAAGTTTGAAAAGTTCAAATCTTATAAGAATATATCTATTTGGAATTAGGGTCTTTGTTGATACATTTGATGTATAATTGAAAGGCTACAAGACATTGAAAGATTCATTTTCATGATAAATTCAAAGACTTTATTTTGGAGATGATTATAAATTTATCACCTCTACAAGAAAGTTAGTGGCAGTATAATTGTCTTCTTCAATGAAAGTATGCAGAGACAAATTGTTCATAAAGAGAACAATAATTTGTTTTTTCAATTATTGAAAATATAATTATCCATGAACAATGCATATCAAATATGAAAAGATAACAATTTACTTATGGGAATCAAATTTATAGAGATAGATGTGAAATTTGTTTACTAATTCTAATACAAATATATAGACAATATACAAAAAATGTTTAGTATTTGAGATATCTGATACTTGCGAAGTATTGTAAATATCCATTATGCTATGTATGAGTTGATATTTGAATTCAAGGTTATATATATATTACCTTCAAAAGTAAATCCTAATTAAGGTATCTTTTACTTAAATTACTATATTTTAAGATTGAAAAGTTTCCAATATAGCATTTAAAAAGTTTCCAATATAGCATTAATTGTTAATTAAGCAAAAATACATTTTTCATTTAATGAAATTATTATCTAGTTAAGGAATTCTTTAATGAACTTGGTATATATAGTTTCTTGCATTATTTAGATAATAATGTACTGTAGAATATTAGAGATATTGGACATGCAAAAGAAGCTAATGTCTTATTAAAGATCTAATTATTTATGCAATTTCTCTTTATTATGACGATAATTAAGATGATAGTTATAAGATTTAAGCAAGTATTCACTATTGTGAATCTTGTAGAATTCTCTCACTAAATTGCTATCCTAACAATGGTATAATTGTCATATAGTGATATGGTATAAAATACTTAAACAATTGACTTGGTGCAAGTTAGAAATTATTGGTTTATGCCCTATAGCTATTTCGCTAGTTGTATTTTAGTGACATAATATTTTAAGTCATTCTTTCTTATATATATATTTGGATGTACATAAAAAACTATGTGGGGTAAATATACATTGCAAATATAATTATGATGAGATCATAATTTTGAGATTCATATTGCATTTATATATTATCCCCAATCATTGTTCTATTGAAACTGAACATTAATATAGCATAAAATGACTAGTACACTTTAAGTTTCTTCTATATGAAGGAAATAATCAATTTCATAGACTAAAGTATAGAGAAATAAATGTGCGGGTGCTTGATAGAGAACAAGTGCACTAAACTAAACCCATATAATAATTTCATTTGGAACATTGCTTATATATATATATATATATTGCAAATAAAATTATGATGAGATCATAATTATATTATCCCTAATCATTGTTCCTTTGAAACTAAACATTAATATAGCATAAAATGACTAGTACACGTTAAGTTTCTTCTTTATGAAGGAAATAATCCATCTCAAAGACTAAAGTATAGAGAAGTAAATGTACGGGTGCTTGTTAGAGAACAAGTTCACTAAACTAAGCCCATATAATAATTTCATTTGGAACATTACTTATATATATATATATATATATATATATATATATATCTCATAATCTTGACAGATACTAATCTTGATCTATGAATATAAACAGTTTAATTAAATAATTAAAGATAAATTAAAATAATTTATCTAAGCATAAATATGATTTGCATTATAATTTATATCCATTACTAACATATTTGGAATCCTAAAGTGTTACAAACAAAAAATGAGTTAAAAGAGAGAAAATACGTTTTAATCAAGTTAAAATCGATTATAAAGTTTGATAAACTTTATAATTAAGATATTTAATAAACTATCTTATTTGGATATAATTGTTATTTAATTAGAATTAATAGTAATTCTAATTAAATTGTAATTAAAATTACAATTTTATTTCAATTAAATGACTAAAATGTCCTAGCCTATTATAAATAGGTTTAGACTATAAGGAGTTAGCTCCTTTTACCTAATCTTCTTTGCAATAGTTGCATAATTCACTCAATACGTCCTGTGGATACCTTTAAAGGCCAAACACTTAGGGTCTGTTTGGATGGGAGGTTAGGAATGGAACGGAATGGATCGTAACACACTTCCATCTTTTGGTTGAGAGTTTTATAATGGAATGGAATGGAAAGGGATGGAAGCGGACGGTTTCATGTTACGTTCCATTCCATCCTAAACAGTGAAAATAAGAAACTTCGGATTTAGGGGGTTTAGGAAGGAACGTAGTTGGGCCCCAAATTTTCTTTAATCATTTTAGTAAGCATGAATTGACTGAATTTTTGTGATCTTGTTGGATAATCATTTTTTTAAATTGGAGTTTAATTATTATGTCAAGTTTAGGAGAATTTATTACATGGATTGATGGAAATTTGGAGTATTAAATGGA
>JAOSBO010000007.1:25346512-25363604 GCA_027563915.1 Erythroxylum rotundifolium
CATTAAATACACATAGTTCATCCAATTCACATTCAAGTAGCACTTCAATATCACAACTCCCCCAATACACAGTCATTAGACCTTCTGTCTGGAATCCATAATCAATTCACAATCCATCACCATTTATATGAACATTCAGCAGTCAATCAATACAAATTCAAACAAAACACATAATGAAATGAGACCATCTCGGTCTACTCACAGCACACTCTAGATTAGCATTTGCTTCCAAATTCTGGAAACGCCTGACTGCGGGCTTTTAACCTGCACAACCTAATTATGCAATACGTTGCACACATATTAATAATTTTGCACAATTATAAGCATTCATTTATGCACGTGTGTATGGAATATGTACGAGGCATGTTCATGACATTCCCGGTATTATTTCATAAATATTCATCACATAAATTTCCTCTAAATTTTAAAAGTTCAAAGACTCCAAAATCAGACAATTCGGATCTTTATAGGTCTAATCGTTGCTAAAACACGGACTAGAAAAATAATCGCTCATCAATTTAATTCAAAATTTCCATGTCAACAATAAACAAAGAATCGTGTCTTCTGAACACTAGGGGCTCACGATCGCAAAATCACAGATTGGAGTCGTCGCGGTCGCGTTCTGTCACAATCGCGATTTTCTTGCCGTATCACGATCGCGACTGATCGTGATCGCGAAAGGCGAAACTCTGTACTTTGCGATCACAACTTCCTATGAATGACCAAAGTCACCCTCGTGCATAAGCACGATGGTGCAAACCCAATATCCTCAAAAGACCTCAAGTTCACCCTCGTGCTTATGCATGATCGTGCATTTTGCCTATGATTTCAAACAAAAGTCACCGTCGTGCACATGCACGACGGTGCACTTTTTCTTTTTCTTCTTTACCAAAACCTCAACTTCAAACCTCCATAACTTTTGATCCTAAACTCCAAAAATTCCAAATTTTATATCAAAAGAAAGATCACAACATATTATACAACTTTCATGCACAACGTGAAAGCAAATTCAACCTCTAAATGGGTCAAAATCTCCATCAAAGTTTCTGCGCTGCACATGTCATCATAAACATACCACAATTTTCTCAAACTCATAACTTCCTATCCCATTGTCCAAAAATTTCATGTTTTGTATCAATGGAAAGATCATAACACATTCTACAATTCTCATGAAGAATTTGGAAGCAAATTCAACCCCTAAAAGGATCAAATTCTATATCAAAGTTTCTGCCCCCATAATTTTACCCTAAACCACATCCAAACTTCAAAAATTCATAACTTTAAATTCCTACATCCAAAAATAGCATATTACACATCATTAAAAGGCTAATAAATTCCTCTTTCACTTTCATTCAGGCTACTTGATCCAATTCAAACTACAATATTCCAGAATTTGCCTTAATGCACAGTACTCACAAAACCTACACATATGAACATTTCCAAACACATAGCATATTAATCTTTGGAATAACATCCAAAAGTCAACAGGTCATAACTTTCAACCCCGATATCGAAAAATGTCATACTTTATAGAGATAGAAAGGTTACAAGAAAATCTTCAACTTTCATGAAGACCAATTTTGCACTTCAAATCCTTCAGTAGAATTCTAGAAATGAGGAAAGCAAATGAGGGTTTCATTTTAGTCGATGGAGAACTGGTAATAATAGAGAGAGAAAAACAGAACAAAATATGGGCTAAATTCTTTGCATGGTGTATTAGGCTAACATCAATGATTTAAGAGCAAGTTAGAATTCGGTGTTGAAGAGCAAGAATGGAGATGGTGATTTTCAGTGAAGACCAAACAAGAAGTTGCCGAAACTTTTGTTTTCAAACAAAATATGTGTCTTAATGTTGTAATTATACATGTCACTAATGCATGTCTTCCAATTGTCACTATTTCACTAGTCCACATGTCATCATGTAATTGGTCCAAAATTCAATATTTTTCCTAGTCTGAAAAAGTACCCCAAAATTTCTAGAAAATTTTCTAAAATTCTCCAAAAATTCAAAACTCACAAAGACACACTCCAATTCAATTTTCAAGCACAAAAATCATATTTTTTTATAACAATTACATTTATTAACAAATATACCGGGAAATGTCATGAATGCATGTACAGTCATTTTTCATGTGCAAAATTTACTATTCACATGTTTGCAAATGCTAGATTATGCATGAACATGTAAAGGCATTTCTAAACACGCATGGACTGCTCAAAATTACTATTCTATCCTTCCCATCGATGATGGGATGTTACAATTGGTGAGCAAAATAATCCATTAGCATGGTCTTTGGGCAACTTAATTAGGAAAACAACCTAGTTGCATATCCTTTGTGGGCAAAGCAACTAGTTGGCATGGTTATTAGGCACCGTCGATGAACAAAACAATTCATTGACACATTCACTAGGAACGTTCATTGAGAAAATGACCGATTGGCATGGTTACTGGGCACCTTCAATGTGCAAACAACCAGTCGCAGTCATGATTGGGCAACTTTGACAGGTAAAACAACGAATTAGAATGGTTGTTGGGCACCATCGGAGACAAAACAGCATGTTAGTAAATCTTTGGAGTGTAAAACAACCTGTTGGGATGGTCACTGTGCACCTTTGGTAAGAAAAAACCAGTTGGGACAATCGTTGGGCACCTTCAATAAGGAAACCAACTCATTGACATAGTCACTCGATAGTGTGAGGGAGAAAACATCTAATTGCCACATCTTTGGTGGGTAAAACAACCCATTAACACGGTTTTTGGGCATTTTCTGTGAAAAAACAACACGTTGGCACATTTTTTGTTGCAAAACAACTCGTTGGCATGGTCAATGAGCATTCTTGGTGAGTAGAACAACCCATTGACACCGTCGCTAGGCATGTTTAGTGAGAAAATACCCATTGTCATACTCGTTAGGAACCTTTGGTGATCAAGAAGCTCGTTGGCACACTTTTGGTGGGCAAAACAATCTACTAGCACAATCTTGGGCACTTTCGATGAGAACAACCTCTTGGCACAATCTCTAGGTACCTTCTCTGAGAAAGCAACCCACTGGCATGGTCACTATGCACCCCTTTGGTGGGCAAAATAACTCGTTGGCATGGTCCCCAGGCACTTTGATGAACAAAACAACTTGTTCACATAGTCACTAGGCACTTACAATGAAAAAACAACATATTGGTATGGTCACTGCACATCTTTGGTGGGAAAACAACTTGATGCCAAGGTCTCTTAGCACCTTCTATAAGAAAACAACCCACTAGCATGGCCATTGGGCATATTTGGTGGTAAAACAACTTGTTGGCATTGTTGCTGGGCACTTTCAGTGAGCAAAACAACCTACTGGTATGGTCGATCGGCACCTTCAATAAGAAAATAGCCTATTGGCAAATCTTTGGTGGCCAAAACAACTAGTTGGCAAGGTCAATGGGTATCTTCATTGAGCAAAACAACACCTCGACATAGTTGTTGGGCACTTTTGATGAGAAAATAACCCATTGTAACGGTCATCGGGTACCTTCGGTGAGAAAACAACCTGTTGGCATTGTCATTTGTCACCTTCGGTTGGCGAAACAACCATTTGAACCATCGTTGGGCCTTTTAGTTAGAAAATAACACATTAGCACATCTTGGATGGCAAAACAACTCATTGCCATGGTTAATGGGCACCTTTGGTGAGAAAACGATCATTGATACATCTTTGGTGGGTTAAATAACCAATTGGCAAGGTCGCTCAACACCTTTCAGTGAGTGAAAAAACCCGTTCACATAACCGCTAGGCACTTTCGATGAGAAAACAACCGATTCAGATATCTTTTATGGGAAAAACAACCTGTTGGCATAGTCTCTGGGCACATTCATTGAACAAACGACATGTTGACATGGCACTAGGCACCTTTGGTTAGATAAACAACTTGTTCACACAGTTGTTGGGCACTTTCAGTGACAAAAAAACAAATTGGAACATCTTTGGTGGGCAAAACAACCCACTGGCATGGTTTTTGGGCACTTTCGGTGACAAACTATTCAGTGAACAAATCTTTGGCTGGCAGAATAATGAGTTGACATGGTCATTGGGCATCTTTTGTAAGCAAAACAACACGTTGGCATGCTCGCTTGGCAGTTCTAATGAGCAAAGCAACTAGTTGGTATGATCTCTGGGAACCTTTGGTGAGGAAAACAATCCATCAAGAAAGTTGCTAGGCACCTTTAGTGAGAAAACAACCCCATGGCACATCTTTGGTGGACATAATAACCCGTTGGCTTAGTTGTTGGGCACCTTTGGTGAGAAAAACAACTTGTTAACAAAGTCTCTAAACACCTTTAATGAGAAAACAATCCCTTGACACATCTTTGGTGGGCACCTTTGGTGAGAAAAACAATCTGTTAACAAAGTTGCTATGCACTTTCAGTGAGAAAACAACCCATTGGCACATCTTTGGTGGGTAAAACAACCCATTGGCATGGTCACTAGGAAACTTCGTTGAGAATAAAGCCCATTGGCATAATTTTTGTGGGTGAAGCAATTAGTTGGCATAGTTCTTAGGCACCTTCGGTGAGCAAAACAACTTTCTAACACAATGGTTGGGCACGTTAATTAAGAAAACAACTAATTAGCATGGTCAATAAGCACCTTTGATGAGCAAAAATAGCCTATTGACATGCCTATGGCGAGCAAAACAATTTGTTGGCATGGTCATTAGGAAACATCGGTCAGAAAAAAGCCTGTTGACATATCTTTGGTGAGAAAAACAACCTATTGGCATGGTCACAGGCACCTTTAGTGAGAAAAAAGCCTGTTGGCAAATTTTTGGTGGGTAAAACAACTAGTTGGCAAGGTTGGTGGGCACCTTCATTGAGCAAAACAACTTGTTGACACAGTCATTGGGTACTTCTGATGAAAAAATAACCCATTGCAATGGTAAAAGGGTAATTTTGGTGAAAAAACAATCGATTGGCATTGTCATTTGACGTCTTTGATGAGCAAAACAACCTTTAAAGACAATCGTTAGGCACTTTGGACTAGAAAACAGCATGTTGGCACATCTTGGCTTGGCAAGACAACACATTGGCATAGTTATAGGGCACCTCTAATGAAAAAATAGTTGTTGGCATGTCTTTGATGGATAAAACAACAAATTATCACACCTTTCTATCAGCCAAAAAACTTGTTGACACAGTCACTAGGCACTTTCAATAGGAAAACAACCCAATTGCACATCTTTGGTAGGCAAAACTACCAGTTGGCATGATCGTCGGGTACCTTCGGTGAGTAAAACAACCCGTTGGCATGGTCGTTGGGCACTTTTAGTGAGTAAAACAACCAGTTGACGTGATTGCTGAGCCCCTTCGGTGAGGAAAACAACCCGTTGACATAGTTGCTAGGCACCTTCAATAGGGAAACATCCCCTTCACAGAACTTTGATGTGCAAAATAACTAGTTGGTTTGGCTTTTGGCACCTTCGATGAGCAAAGCAACCCGTTTACAAAGTTGTTGTGCACTTTCGGTGACAACCCATTGTCACATCATTGGTGGGAAGAACAACCTATTGGCATGATCGCTAGGCAACTTCAGTGAGAAAATAGCTAGTTCGCATATCTGTCGTGGGCGAAACAACTTGTTGGCATGGTTGTTCACCACCTTTGGTGAGCAAAACAATTGCTTGACACTATCGCTGGACACGTTAATTAAAAAAATAGCTAGTTGGCATGGTCATTGGGCACTTTTGATGAGCAAAACAACTTAATGGCATACCAATGGTGGGCAAAATGACATGTTGGAAATGTCACTAGGCAACATCGATGAGAAAATAGCTTGTTAGCTAATTTTTTGTGTGCAAAACAACCCATTGGCATGGTCATTAGGCAACTTCAATGAGAAAATAGCCCATTGGCAAATCTTTGGTAAGTAAAGCAACTAGCTGGCAAGGTTGGTGGGCACCTTCTTTGAGTAAAACAACTCATTGACAAAGTTGGTGGGCACATTCAATGAGAAAACAACTTGTTGTAACAGTCGTCAGGTACCTTTGGTGAGAAAACAACCTATTGGCATATTCGTTTTGCAACCTAAGTGAGTGAAACAACCCTTTGACGTAAACTATAGCACTTTCGATTATAGAAAAACCCATTAACACGGTCGTTGTCCCGTCCTTCATAGGTAAAACAACCAATTGATATAGTCCCTAGACACTTTCGATGAGAAAAAAATCCATTCACACATCTTTGGTGGGTAAAACAATTTATTGGCACAGTCGCTGAGCACCTTTGATGAGAAAACAACAAGTTGGCATATCGCTGGGCACCTTTGGTTAGATAAACAACATGTTCACATAGTCGCTGGGCACTTCTGATGAGAAAACATCCCATGGGCACATCATTAGTAGGCAAAACAATTAACTGGCATAGTTGTTGGGCACCATTGATGAGAAAGCAATCAGTGGAAAAATCTTTGGTAGGCAAAACAACTAGTTGGCATGCTCGTTGGGCACCTTTAGTGAGCAAAACAACCCATCGGCATGTTGTTGGGCTCCTTCAGTAAGCAAAACAATTAGTTGGCATAAGTGATGGGCACCTTTGGTAAGGAAAACAACCCACTGATGCAGTCACTAGGAACCTTCAGTGAGAAAACAACCCTTTTGCACATCTTCCGTGGGCAAAATAACCCATTGCCTTCGCTGTTGGGCACCTTTAGCGATCAAAAGGACCCATTTACAAAGTTACTTTGCACTTTCGATGGGAAATAGCCCATTGGCACATCTTTGGTGGGCAAAACAACCCATTGGCATGGTCGTTAACCAACTTCAGTAAGGAAACAACCTACATACATATCTTTGTTGGGAGAAACAACCAGTTGGCATGGTTGTTGGGCACCTTCAGTGACCAAAACAACTCCTTGACACAGTCACTAGGCATGTTAATTAAGGAAATAGCCAGTTGGCATGGTTGATGGGTGCCTTTGATGAGGAAAATAGCCTGATGGCACAACCGTGGTGGGAAAAAAAACCAATTGGCATGGTCACTAAGCAACATTAGTGAGAAAATAGAACGTTGGCATATTTTTGGTAAGCAGCACAACCTATTGGCATGGTCATTGGGTGCCTTCAGTAAGAAAACAGCCCGTTGGAAAATCTTTGGTGGGTAAAACAACTAGTTGGCAAGGTTGTGGGCACCTTCGTTGAGCAAAACAACTTGTTCACATAGTCACTGGCATTTTTGATGAGAAAATAGCCTGTTGTAACGGTCACTAGGTACCTTCGGTGAGAAAACAACCTATTGGCATTGTCGATTGGCACCTACGGTGAGCAAAACAACCTTTTAACACAATCGTTGGGCAGTTTCAATTAGAAAACAAGGCATTAGCACATCTTGAGTGGGCAAAACAACTCATTGGCATGGTTGCTGGATACCTTTGGCCTAAAAATAGTTGTTGGCATGTCTTTGGTGGGTAAAACAACTAATTGGCATGGTCCCTTGGCACTTTAGAAGAGCAAAAAGGCCCGTTGGCACAGTCGCTGGGCACTTACAATGAGAAAATAGCCCATTCACATATCTTGGGTGGGCAAAACTGCCACTGACTTAGGTGCTGGGCACCTTTGTTGAGCAAAAAAGTTGTTGGCATGTCGCTGGGCACATTTAATGAGATAAATAACCCTTTCATATAGTCATTCAACACTTTCGACGTGTAAACATCCCGTTGGCACATCTTTGGTGGATTAAACAACCAGTTGGCATAGTTGTTGGGTACCTTCGGTTAGCAAAATAGTTGCTTGACACGTTAATTAAGAAAAACTAGTTGGCATGGCCATTGAACACCTTTGATGAGTAAAATAGCCTGTTGGCACACCAATGGTGGGAAAAACAACTTGTTGGTATGGTCACTAGGCAACATCGATGATAAAGTAGCTTGTTAGCTAATTTTTTATGTGCAAAACAACCCGTTAGCATGGTCATTGGGCACCATCAATGAGAAAATAGCCCATTGAAAAATCTTTGGTAAGTAAAACAACTAGTTGGCAAGGTTTGTGGGAACCTTCTTTGAGCAAAACAACTCATTGACACAGTTGCTGGGCATATTCAATGAGAAAATAGCTCGTTGTAACATTCGTTGGGTACCTCCGGTGAGAAAATAACCTATTGGCATTATCATTTTGCAACTTCGGTGAGTGAAAGAACCCTCTGACATAATCTTTAGCACTTTTGATTTCAGAACAACCCATTGGCACAGTCGTTGTCACGTCCTTGGTGGGTAAAACAACTAATTGACATAGCCCTTGGACGCTTTCTATGAGAAAACAACCCATTTGCACCTCTTTGGTGGGTAAAACAACCTATTGGCATAGTCGCTGGGCACCTTCATTGGGCAAACAACAAGTTGGTATATTGCTGGGCACCTTTGGTGAGATAAACAACTTGTTAATAGAGTGACTAGGCACTTCCGGTGAGAAAATAGCCCATTGGCACATCTTCGGTGGGCAAAACAATCAACTGGCATGGTTGTTAGGTGCCATTGTTAAGAAAGTAGTGCATGGACAAATCTTTGGTGGGCAAAACAACCAATTGGCATGCTTGCTGGGTACCTTTAATGAGCAAAACAACCTATTGGCGTGCTATTGGGTACCTTCAATGAGCAAAACAACTAGTTGGCATGAGTGATGGGCACCTTTGGTAAGGAAAACAACCCATTGATCCAGTCACTAAGAACTTCTGGTGAGAAAACAACCCCATGGCACATCTTCTGTGGGCAAAATAACCCGGGCCTGGCTATTGGGCACCTTTGGTGAGCAAAACGACTCATTTATAGAGTCACTTTGCACTTTCGATGAGAAATAGCCCATTGGTAGATCTTTGGTGGGCAAAACATCCCATTGGCATGGTCGTCAGGCAACTTCAATGTGAAAACAACCCATTTGGATATCTTTGGTGGGAGAAACAACTAGTTGGCATGGTTGTTGGGCACCTTCAGTGAGCAAAACAACTCCTTGACACAGTCGCTGGGTATGTTAATTAAGGAAATAGCCAGTTGGCATGGTTGTTGGGCGCCTTCAATTAGGAAAACAACCAATTGGCTCACCTATGGTGGGCAAAACAACCTCTTGGCATGGTCACTAAGCAGCATTGGTGAGAAAATAGAACGTTGGCATATTTTTAATGAGCAACATAACCCATTGGCATGGTTTCTGGGCATCTTCAATGAGAAAACAGCCCGTTGGAAAATCTTTGGTGGGTAAAACAACTAGTTGGCAAAGTTGGTGGGCACCTTCATTGAGCAAAACAACTTGTTCCCACAGTCACTGGGCACTTTTGATGAAAAACAGCCCATTGTAATAGTCACTAGGTACCTTCGGTGAGAAAACAACCTATGGGCATTGTCGACTGGCACCTTCAGTGAGCAAAATAACCTTTTAACACAATCGTTGGGCACTTTCAATTAGAAAAAACATATTGGCACATCTTAGGTGGGCAAAACAACTCATTGGCATGGTTGCTAGATGCCTTTGGTGTAAAAATAGTTGTTGGTATGTCTTTGGTGGGTAAAACAACCAATTGGCATGGAGGGTGCCCAAAAAAGCCTATTGGCACAGTCGCTGGGCACTTCTGATGAGAAAATAACCCATTCGCATATCTTTGGTGGGCAAAACTGCCCATTGGTTTAGTTGCTGGGCACCTTCATTGAGCAAAAAACTTGTTAGCATGTCAATGGGCACGTTTATTGAGATAAACAACCCTTTCACATAGTCACTCGGCACTTTCGATGTGAAAACATCTCGTTGGCACATCTTTGGTCGACAAAACAACCTACTGGCATGGTTGCTGGGCACATTCGGTAAGAAACCAGTCCGCGAACAAATCTTTAATGGGTAACACAACCAGTTCATATGGTCACTGGGCACCTTTAGTGAGCAAAACAATTAGTTGGCATGATCGTTAGGCACCTTTGGTGGGGAAAACAACCCGTTCACATAGTCGCTAGGCACCTTTAGTGAGAAAACAACCCCTTTGCACATCTTTTATGGGTAAAATAAGCTATTAGCTTGGTCGTTGGGCACCTTTGGTGTGTAAAACAACAAGTTGACAAGGTCATTATGCACTTTTGATAAGAAAACAACCCGTTGGCACATCTTTGGTTGGCAACACAACCTACTGGCGTGGTCACTAGGCAACTTCGATGAGAAAACAACCAGTTGGCATATGTTTGGTGCACGAAACATCTAATTGGCATGGTTGTTGTGCACCTTCAATGAGTAAAATTACTCTTTGACACAGTCATTGAGCACGTTAATTAAGAAAACAACTAGTTGACATGGTTTTTGGGTGCCTTCGATGAGTAAAACAGCCTGGTGGAAAAGACAACCTATCAACATGGTCACTAGGTAATATCGAATATCAACCTATCAGCATTGGCATATCTTTGGTGGGCGAAACAAGCAGTTGGAATGCTTGTTAATCACCATCAATGACCAAAACAACTCATTGACACAGTCGCTAGGTATGCTTATTGAAAAAACAGCCTCTCAGCACGGTCGTTAGGGAACTTCGGTGAGGAAAACATTCATTTGATATAGTCGTTAGGCACTTTCTGTGAGAAAACAACCCATTAGCACATCATTGGTGGGTAAAACAACCCATCAGTATTGTCATTGGGAAAGTTTGGTGAGAAAAAAACTCGCTTGTATATCTTTTGTGTGAAGCAACCAATTGGCAAGTTTGTTGGGCACCTTCGTGAGCAAAACAATTCACTGACACATTCGTTGGACACATTCATTGAGAAAACAACTAGTGGCATGGTTGCTAGACACCTTCGATGGTTAAACAACCAATTGCCATCACCATTGCACTCCCTTAATGAACAAAAAAACCTATTGGAATGGTCGTTGGGCACCTTTGATGACAAAAACAACCTATTGGCAATTGTTTTGTGTGTAAAACAACAGAAAATAACCCATTGTAATAGTCACTGTGTACCTTTGTTGAGAAAACAACCTATTAGCATTGTCGTTTTGCGTATTCTTTGAGCAAACCAACCCTTTGACACAATCGTTGGGCACTTCTGGTTAGAAAACAATGCATTGGCACATGTTGGGTGGGTAAAAGAACTCGTTGGCATGGTTATTGGGCACCTTCTATAAGAAAACAGTCATTGGCATGTCTTTGGTATGTAAAACAACCAATTGGCATCGTCGCTTAGCACTTTTTGATGAGCCAAAATACCTGTTGACATAGTCACTGGGCATTTTTTATAGAAACACGACCCATTCACACATCTTTGGTAGGCAAAACAACCTGTTGACATAGTCGTTGGGCACCTTTGTTAAGCAAACAACATGTTGGCATGTCGCTAGGAACCTTTGGTGAGATAAACAACTTATTCACACAATCACTGGGAACTTTTCTTGAGAAAACAGCCCATTAGCATATCTTTGGTGGGCAAAACAACCCTCTAGCATGGTTGTTAGGCACCTTCGGTAAGAAACCAGTCCGTGGACAAATCTTTGGTAAGCAAAACAACTAGTTGGCATAGTCTTCGGGCGCCTTCAGTAAGCACAATAACCCATTGCCATGGTCACTGGGCACTGATAGTTATGAATTGGATGATATTTTATGGTTTAAATTGTTACCTATTTTGTGTGAATTTGAGTGCTGAGTGTGCGTTTATGTGTTAATTGTGTTAGTTTAGGTGTTTAAGTGTTTTTATGGGTCAATATGAGTCTTTGTGCTTAATTGTTATATATTTGAGGTACCTTGATGTGTGTGTTAGTATTTCAGGGTAAACAGTGAACAACAGAGAAGAAGTAATGAGTTTCGGGGCAAAGACATTGCCTACGATCGTGCACATTAGGCCACGATTGTGACAAAGAAGGATGAGCTAGTAGCAGTCAGGCCAACATCATGCACATTCGGGTACGGTCATGATAGAGAGCTTCTACTCTAGCCACAATCTTAAACATTGGGCCACGATTATGAAAAAAAGGTTTAGATGGGGTCATGATTGTGGCCTGTGACAGGATAATGCAAAAACTTAAGTTTTGCAAGATTTTTCAGACCGTTTCGACCCCGACTTTGAATTAGGGCTTCCACAAAATAAATAGAACATTACAAATTAGATGCATTAGTATTTTGGAGAGCCTAGCGAGTCATGCAAGGAAACTTGATTTAGCCAAATTTGGGAGAAACCTAGAGAGAGAGATCAACAGATTGACGAAGGAGATGAAGGAAGAGAGACACGGAGACGAGCTAGACACGACGCACTTCCTGGAACAGGTGGTTTCTTGCTATCGCTGCTTATAAAATTTTGAACCTGACACTATTTTCCATTTATTTTAGTTTTATTCATGTATGGGATTTAAATAGACGTTGAGAATAGTTGAGTTGAATGTTAAGTTTGTATTTAGACTCACCTTCAGATTTTGACTCTTGAGATCAATAAAGTTTAATTGATTATGTTTATATTGATTTGATTATGATTTAAATTTTGTTGTTAATAATTTTAAAACAAACTAAGAGGGCAATCTGGGTGAAAAATAATCAATTTGGGCTAACGAGAGTTAGGTGAATTGATAGGTAGAGAATTGAATCAAGTCGGTATAGTCACATAACGAGAGATCGAGCATAGATTCTCTGTAGGTTAGTAGACAATTTTAGAACTAATTTAAGTTTTAGGTCAAATGCAAATCGAGAGATCGCAATACCATAATTTGAATTAAGGATTATCAATTAGGGTTAAGAATTATAACTCGAGAGAGAGTAATTGACCCTAGGACCGTCTAGCCACATTAATTCAATGATTGTATAATTGGTTAGGTTTTCATTAGTTTCAAATCAAAATCCTTTCTCTTGCTTGGTAATTTCAGGTTGGGTTATGTGATTGCTATTTTGTTACTCTTTGGCACTTTAAATTCTCATAATTGATTGTTGATTGATTTAATTTCTACATTAGTTATTTGTTTATAATTATTCTAGTTTAGGGCAATCTTATATTTTAGGACTATGTGAACTACTCGTGCTCTTATGGAATTTACCAAGGCTAATAATTAGTAAAACTTAACACATATAACCTTGCAAACAAGCACTTTTGATACGCAAACCAACCTATTGACTTAGTCGCTTAACAGTTTTAGGGAGAAATCATCCCATTGTTACATCTTTGGTGGGCAAAACAACCCATTGGTATGGTCACTTGGGACCTTCAGTGAGCAAAACAACCTTTGACATTGTGCATTTTCTATAAGAAAACAACCTGTTGGCACATTTTTGGTTGCAAAACAACTTGTTGACATAGTTGCTGGGCACTTTAGGTGAGTAGAAAAACCAGTTGACACTATAGCTAAGCATGTTTAGTGAGAAAATAGCCTATTAACATAACTACCGGGAACCTTCGTTGGAAAAAAAACTCGTTGGCATCCCTATGATTGGCAAAACAATATGTTGACATCATCATTGGGCACCTTTGGTGAGCAAAACAACCTCTTGGCACCTTCTCTGAGAAAACAACCTATTGGCATAGTCGTTTGGCAACCCTTTAGTGGGGAAAACAACTCATTGGCATGGTTGCTAGGCACCTTCAATGAACAAAACAGCCTATTCACATAGTCACCGGGCACCTGCTATGAGAAAAAAACCTATTGGCATAGTAATTGCAAATCTTTTGTGGGCAAAACAACTTGTTGCCATGGTCTCTTGGCATCATCTTTGAGAAAAGAACTCACTAGCATGGTCACTGGGCATCTTTAGTGGTAAAATAACTTATTGGCATAGTTGTTAGCCACCTTCGGTGAGCAAAACAACCCATTGGCATGGTCGCTGGGCATCTTTAGTGAGAAAACTGCACGTTGGAAAATCTTTGGTGGATAAAACAACTAGTTTGCAAGGTTGGTGGGCAACTCCATTAAGCAAAACAACCCATTGACACAGTCGTTGCACACTTTTGATGAGAATATAACCCATTGTAAAGGTCACTAGGTACCTTCGATGAGAAAACAACCTATTGGCATTGTCATTTGGCACTTTCGGTGAGCAAAACAACCCTTTAACATAGTCGTTGGGCACTTTTAGTTAGAAAACAATGCATTGACACTTCTTGGGTAGGCAAAACAACTTATTGGCATGGTTACTGGTCATCTTCAGTGACAAACCTGTCATTGGCACATCTTTGGTAAGTAAAACAACCAATTGACATGGTCACTCAACACCTTTTGATGAGCAAAAAGACCCTTTGACACAGTCGCTGGGCATTTTTGATGAGAAAATAACCCATTCGCACATCTTTGTTGGGAAAAACAACATGTTGGCATAGTTACAACACACCTTCATTGAGAAAACAACATGTTGGCATGTCGCTAGGCACGTTAGGTGAGATAAAAACCTCATTAATATAGTTGTTAGGCACTTTTGGTGAGAAAACCTCCCATTGGCTCCTCTTTGGTGGGTAAAACAACCCCCTAGCATGGCTACTAGGCACTTTGGTAAGAAACCAGTTCGTAGACAAATCTTTGGTGGGCAAAACAACTAGTTGGCAAGGTCCCTAGGCACCTTGGACGAGCAAAACAACCCGTTGGCATGATTGCTAGGCACCTTCAGTGAGCAAAACAACTAGTTTGATTGATCACTGGACGCTTTTGGTGAGGAAAACACCCCGTTGACATAGTCGTTAGGCACCTGAAGTGAGAAAACAACCCCTTAGCACATCTATGGTGGGCAAAATAACAAGTTGGCTCGATTGGTGGGCTCCTTTGATGACCAAAACAACCCGTTGATAAAGTTGTTATGAAGTTTTAGTGAGGAAACAACACATTGGTACATCTTTGGTTGGAAAAACAACCCACTGGTACGGTCACTAGGAACTTCATTGAGAAAACAACCCATTGGCATCGTGGGTGAAACAACTAGTTGGCATGGATTTTAGGGATCTTTGGTGAGTAAAATAACTCCTTGACATGGTCATTGGGTATGTTAATTAAGAAAACAGCTACTTGGCATGGTCTTTGGGCATCTTTGATGAGCAAAACAACCTATTGACACACCCTTGGTGGACAAAACAACCTGCTAGCAAGGTCATTAGGCAACATTAATGAGAAAATAGCTTGTTAGCTTATCTTTGGTGAGTAAAATAACCCACTGACGTGGTCGCTATGCACCTTCAATGAGAAAACAGCCCGTTGGCAAATCTTTGGTGGGTAAAACAACTAGTTGGAAAGGTCGGTGGCCACCGTTGTTGAGCAAAATAACCTGTTGACACTATCACTTGGTACTTTCAATGCGAAAATAACCCATTATATCGATCTCTAGGTAACTTCAGTGATACTTTCACATTGTCATTTGGCACCTTCGGTGAGCAAAATAACCCTTCGGCTCAACCATTTGGCACTTTTGATCAAAAAATAACACATTGACACATTGGCTGGTCAAAACAACTCGTTGGCATAGTTGTTGGGTTCCTTCGGTGAGAAACCAGTCATTGGCATGTCTTTTGTAGGTAAAAAAACCAATTGGCATGGTCTCTCGACACCTTTTGGTAAGCAAAAAAACCCATTGACATAGTCACTGTGCACTTTTAATGAGAAAACAACTTGTTCGCACATATTTGGTGGGCAAAACAACCTATTGCCATAATCACTAGGCACCTCCATTGAGCAAATAAGACGTCAGCATTTTGCTAGGCACCTTCAGTGAGACAAACAACCCATTCACATAATCACAGGGAACTTTGGGTGAGAAAATAGCCAATTGGCACATCTTTGGTAGGAAAAACAACTTGCTAGCATGATTGCTAGGCACCTTTAGTGAGAAAGTTTCCCGTGGACAAATCTTTGCTAGGCAAAACAACTAGTTGGCATGATTGCTGGGCACCTTCAGTGAGCAAAACAATTTCTTAACATAGTCACTTGACACATTAACTAAGAAAATAGGTAGTTTACCTGTTTACTAGGCAACTTTGATGAGCAAAACAACCTGTTGGCACACTTGTGGTGGGAAAAACAAAATGATGGCATGGTCACTAGGCAACATTAGTGAGAAGATAGCCTATTGCTATACCTTTGGTGGGCGAAACAACCAACTGGCATGGTTGTTGGCCACCTTCGATGAGCGAAACAATTATCGTTGGGCATGCTCATTGAAAAAACAACTCATCCATATGGTCGTTGGGGACCTTCGGTGAGTAAAACATTCTTTGATATAGTTGCTAGGCACTATCTATGAGAAAACAACCAACTAGCACATCACTGGTGGCAAAACAACTCACTGGCATGGTCGTTGGGCATCTTCAATAAGAAAACAACTCGTTTGCATATCTTTTGTTTGCACAACAACTAGTTGACATGGTTGGTGGGCACCTTTAGTGAGCAAAACAATTCATTAACACAAATGCTAGGTATGTTCATTAAGAAAACAACCCTTTGGCATGGTTACTGGACACCTTTAACTGACAAAACAACCTATTGGAGTGGTCATTGGTGTTGGAGTTACGTAAATATAGTGCCCTAGAAAGCAAGCGTATTTACATTAACTTTATCTTCTTCAGTTACAGTTTTGTAATGATAATATTTATTATTAATAAAACAAAAGAGTTTGGTTTTATTTGTGTGAGCGTTATATATTTGGTCAAAAGATACCAAGATTCTTTTGTAAGTAATATACATATACATAAAGATGTATGGGAAACATGTATATTATTAGAATCTAAATTAATTGATTCACAGTTGAATAGCCAAGTTGGTCGCTTGATTATGGTTTTGTAATATAGTGTTGTGATTTATCTCCATATAAGTAAAGGAGTTTACTTCAAGGGAATGATGAGTTTCCTATCATGATAGTAGTTGACTATCAATAATGGCACTATTAAATGAATCTAGAATCAAGTATGTTTTCATGAGTAAAATAGGCAGTTACTTTAATCTTAAAATATAGAACTTAAGCATTCGCTTATTATGAATCATAATCTTGATGAGTGGTGAACTCATATGTGTTTCATTCTTGACATGATCAGAATGGATTTTTACAAAGTATTGATCTAGTGTCTGTCTGTTGGAATTATTGATTGAAACATATATCAGGGAACATTCACTCAAATAAAGAGTTTATAGTGCTATCATCACTTCT
>JAOSBO010000007.1:25375876-25390118 GCA_027563915.1 Erythroxylum rotundifolium
CCGCTAAATTTGTGTTCTTCATTTACGCTAAACCATTCAACTGAGGAGTTTTCGAAGGAGTTTTTTGATGTCTAATACCGCTATCTACAATAGTTATCAAACAGTCCACAATATTCACCATCGTTATTAGTGCAGATGCATTTCAATTTCTTGCTAATTTGTCTTTCAATTAAGGCATGAAATTCTTTAAATTTCTCAAAAACCTAATATTTGGTCTTAAAATCATAGACCTAAAGCTTCCTAGAAGGATCATCAATAAATGTCACAAAATACAATACACCACCATGTGATCTTACCCTCAAAGTACCACAAACATATGGGTGAACCAGTTCCAGTAAATCAAACTTTCTTAAAGAAGGATGACTCTTAAAAGAAACTCTTCTTTGTTTCCCAGCCAAGCAGTGAACACACATGTTCAACCTAGCTCCGTTTACCCGTTGATGCAATTTTTCTTGGTCAAACAATTAATCCCCTTCTTATTTATATGATTTGTAACATCTCGATATCCCATTATAAACATCTCGATATCCCATGTCAAGGGTTAGAACCATAGAAGACGGTTCATAAGAGATTACTAAGAAATTAGAAAGTGCATTTCATGCTTATGCATTATGTGACATACACACACATATGTGAATATTAATTTTTTCACATTAAAATGATTATACATGCATTCATTGACATTTTCTAGTATAATTAAGTTATATATGTGATTTTTGTTATGAATTGTGGTTTATATGACTTGAAAATTTATTTGGAGTATAAAAATGTTGATTTAGAATTTTTGGTGAAATTTAGGAAATTTATGAAAATTTGGGTATTTTTAGACTAGGAAAAATGTCAAGTGGTACGATACTTACTTTATGGTAGTAGAATTAAGAGTCAATTGGTAATAAAAATTTTTATAAATGATATTTGGATTTAATAACATATGTCATTGAAACTTGGAGACAATTGGACTAGAAATTGGAGTTAAATGGACTAGTAATGAAAGAACATTTTCTAAATCAATGGGAATTGAACATGTGGCAAGTGACATGCCACATCATACATAACCCACGACTGTCTCTTATGTGAAAGACCCATTTAATTGTTGTCTTTCATTCTTGCTTTTCTCCTTCTTAGTGAAACATTTCTTCTTCCCATCTTCTTTATTTCTTCTCCACCTTTCACGATTTTTTCTTTACCCATCTTCATCTAAGTTACATTTTGCTCTTATCTATCATTTCCTACTCCATCTTATTGCCTTCTTCATCTTGTATCAAAACCCTACCAAATCCACCCTAGAATGATGATGTATGTGAGATACATGGGAAAGCTAGGGTTGGTGTGTTTTTGAAAGATTTGAAGCTAAATCAAGTAAGTTGGGTTTTAATCCTTATGGGTAGTGTAAATAAAGCATCTTTGATATGTAATTTGAGAATTTTGATCATGATGATGAAGAAATGTATATTGTGTGTGTTGATACGTGGATGAGAAAAATGGATACATAAATGTCTTGTTTTTGTGTCACGGTGAGTGATATGTCATAAGTTGTGTAGAGGTGAGGTTGGCATTGAAAGAACATTAAAATGGTATAGTAAATGTACAAAAAATGGCTATGTATTTGTATAGATATATGTTTAATTTTGTGTGTTTATGATCACTCATTGATTTTGATTTGTTTGTGAATGATATTGAGTTAAAGTGGGAGTAGGAATGAAGAGGATATGAGCTAGAATTGATAGACTAAGCAAAAGAGGTCAAATAGGATGAAAATGATGATGAAGTGTCTTAGAGTATGTTATATGTAGTGTTTTACTGAACAAACATATGTATTTTGGTCATAACTTGATCTATGAATATTCCAATTGGATGGAATTTGATGTTTAGTAAACTAGAATCATATGGCTACAATTTTCATGAAGGCATCGAATTTCAATTCTGTCTTGTAAGGTCTTGAAATTTGGTTTGGAGTTCATAATTGTGTACTGTCGAGGTATAAAAACAGTTTGTAGTATTTTAGTTATAACTTTCATAATACATAACCAAAATGCATGAATTTGAGGTCATTAGAAACTTAAGATATTGAATAACATTTTATTAGAAGATAGTGTTGGCTAAAGACTTCATTTTCTGGGTCAAAATGGTCATACAAAACTGACCTAAAAATCTGTCTTGAGAGAAACTGGAAAACTGCAGAATATGTGGGAAATTAGTTTCTGTCACGATTGTGGGCAGTGAAATTTCATGAAAATGTTGTGATTATGATAGAGTTGAACCTATTAAGGATGAAGTGAATAATTATGATGTTTAATACTTAATTTGGGACTTAAAATGAGGACATACCTAGTGAATAATTTGCTTGATGCTAGGAATGTGATGTTATGAATGGTATTTGTGTAATTGAAGATGCCTAACAAATTAAATAGAGTTTGATGAGGAAATATGATCAAATTTGAAATTGAGTTAGTGTAATATTGTTGCTTTAGAGGTTGTGAATTATGGGAAAATTGGTGTTAAAATATGCTTTGAATTCGAATGAGTGGAAAAGGAAATTGCAGGGCATGATTGTGGCCCTCACCCCACGATTATAACCTAACAAATATTAGTTTCTGTCATGATCATGACCCTTATAGCACGATCGTGGCTTGGTTAGCAATCGTTTCTATCACGATTGTGGCAGGGACACTATGATTGTGGCTAGGCCTATGGAGAAAAAGAAATGTCTTTTGAGTTAAGCTTGAACCAATCAATGCTAGGGTGCTTCCATATGAGATAATTAAGCTTAAATGAGATCCTAAATGAACCTAGTTGATGATAAACGAGCTGAGGAAAGTTAGCAAGTGCATTAGATATAAAAATTGATTGAACGATGTTATCAAATGATTGTGAGATACGAATTAAGGAAAATTGTCATTGAGCATGCATTGTACATAATCCATTTATACATATGTGCATGAATGAGTACTTATATAATTTTTCAAGGCAGTAATGTGTGTAAATTTATGTGTTGCATGATATAGAGGATCAATTAGAGTGACATCATCTCGACGTTACCGAAACTTCAAGGTGATAAGCTATTTGGAGCAAACTGTGAGTAACCTAAGATGGTTTCACACTGAATTATTGTTTGTTTACATTCTGTATTGAATTATTGTGTGAATGTGATTGTGATGATTCCGGACAATTGATTGTCTAAGTAGTTATATATTCAGGATTGGATTGGAAGTGCTATTTGAATGTGAATATGATTGACTACTTGTTCTCAACTTTAATATTGAATGCGGGATTAAAAATTTGATGACAAATGTGAATAATAAAGAATGTGAATGTGACTGAATGAGTATAATCATTGAATATGCGTGATGAATTTTATTACATGAAAGCAAGAAATGTAAAAGCAGTTGTGACTGTAGTTGCCAGTAAAAAAGAAACAAAGAGCTTAAAGCTCAAACACCTGTGGTAGGAGCCTGTGGCTCGATTTGTATGATAGACCTCAGTATCCACAATGAATATGGGACAAAATGATAGAGCCCGGTATCCACAATGGATGCAAGACAGAATGATAGAGCTCGATATCCATAACATATATGGGACATAATGATAAAGCCTGGTATCCATAACAAATATGGGACAATGATAAGGGCACTCAATCACAACAACGCACTAAATGAATTTGAGTCTCATAAACATTGCATATATATAGGAATTATATGATACGAATGATTGCAATTGAAATGTTGAATTGAATTAAATGAAAAATGTGAACCTATATGTACAAAGTGTTTTATGATGATGCATAAGAAATTAAATGTTGTGAATTATGTGCTTTATATATTAATGTGATATGAGTGAACCATCGAGGATGGTTACTCAACTAAGTTTGTAAAACTCATCAAAATTGCAAAGTTAATTTTTCAGGTACAAGGGCGTCGGCTTAGCTGCTAATACTGCATAGATCTAGTTCATCTTTTTAATAGACAACATGGCTCAGAGGTCGGATAGCTGGGACTTAGGGTTTTAGATAGATTTTTGTATATTTCCTCATGTATGTAGCATATTTTGTGTACAGAGATGTAAACTCTGATTAGTTTTATGAAGGTGCACATATGGATGTTAATGTAAAGCTATAATGTATGTATTGTTTGTGAAATAAACTGAGGAATTTTTGGGTTTTAGAAATTGTGATATCATGTTTTACTTTATGATGTTATACAAGATGTGAAAGGGATATAGTTAGCAAACCATTTCCATCAAACATGTGTGTAAATGTCCGAAGGGCATCCGTGTACATGTCGGGTGGGAGTGGGGCGCTACAGTTTAGGAGATGGTTCACTCAACTGAGTTCGCAAAACTCATCAAAATTGCAATGTTGACTTTTCAGGTACAAGAGTGTTGGCTTAGCTGCGAATACCACATAAAAGGGATCTATTTCAACTTCTTAGTAGAAGACATGGCTCAAAGGTTGGTCAGCTAGAACTTAGGGTTTTAAATAGATTTTTGTATATTTCCTCATATGTGTAGCATATTCTGTATACAAATATGTAAACTCTGATTAGTTTTAAGAAGGTACATATAGGGATGTTAATGTAAAGCTACAATGTGTATATTGTTTGTGAAATGAAATGAGGAATTTTTGGGTTTTAAAGATTATAATATTATGTTTTAATTTATGATGCCACACAAGATGTGAAAGGGATATATTTAGCACACCATTTCCATCAAGCATAAGCACAAATGTCCGAAGGGCATCTGTGTACATGTTGGGTAGGAGTGGGGTGCTACATGATTAGTCTTCTATGCCAAGATTTTGATGTAGGATCACTCTCTACTATATTCACTAAGCCTTCAAAAATAGAACCTTACAACATGTATATAAGTTATATGATTTGTTACCTTAAGCTGTAACCATTGAACCTTTTTTAAGTTTCTAAATTCCATTATTAAAGACATTGCAATAACCATCTTCATTAAGTTTTCTTGCAAACATGAAATTCAAGCGAATTCTTGGTGCTTGTTTGACATTTTGAAGAAATAATCTTAAATCATTGTTAGTTTCCAAACAAATTGTTCCAATGCCAATTATACTTATCTTGCTATCATTTCCCATCTTCAAAATCCCAAAATCTCCAGGAGTATAAAATGTGAAAAATTCCTTTCTTAACATGACATGATAAAAAGCACTAGTATCTATAACATAATTAGTCTCATGATATACCAAATTGATGACATTTTCATCATAAGCAACAAAGAGATCACCATTAACAGCACTAGCAACACGGTTCTAATCAACACTGTCATTCTTTTCCTATCTCATTTCCTTTTTTAGCTTAAAGCAATATTTCTTAATATGTCCTACCTTACCACAATGATCACATACAAAATTTTATACTTAGACCTTGACTTGCTTATACTTTTCTCTCTACCTTTATGACTTTTGAATTTGTTTCTGCCCCTCTCTTTTGTAATCAAAACATCAGACTGTGAAGATGATGTAGAAGAGCCCTGAGATCTTCTTCTCACTCCCTCATTCAAAACACCACTCTGCACATATTCCATGGTTACCAAATCATTAGGAGCAGAATTGATCAGTGAAACATGAAAAGTTTCCCAAGAACTAGGTAAAGTATTAAACAACCAAAGTCCCTGTATATCATCATCAAATCTTATCCCCATTCCAGATAGTTGAACAATAACACCCTGAAAATCATTCAAATAATCACAAATAGCACTGCCCTCATTTTATTTGTAGTTCATCAACTACTTGAGTAAAATTAATTTATTATTTACTGTCTTCGATGTATAAAGTTGCTCAAACCTATCTTATAGAGTTCTAGCATATGTATCATTAACAATGTGATTAAGAACATTATCTTTTACCCATGTCTAATAAAACCATATATTTGCTGATGTTCAAATTCCCATTCTTCATCAAACATAGACTCAAGTTTATTAGTGGAAAATAGAGGCAAATGCTTCTTTTTCACAAATAACAAATCTTTCACCCCACCCTTCCATTTGTGGTAATTGTCTCCATTCAAATAAACCTTTCTACTAGTATCAACCTCTATAATTCAAATAGACCAAAAGGATTAAATCAACCAATTCTCCAATACCATTGTGTTGGGAAAAACTTAATATTGCTAAATTCTACGGAAGTGTAAACACAATACCAAAAATTCCCAAATCTGTTTGAATAATAGGAGTAAATAAATACTAGCAATAATTTGCCAACAATAACAACAAATCAAACACAAGTAATGACATCAAAATTTTTAACGTGAAAAACTCCTTCAAATCAAGGGTAAAAACCACAGACCTCCGGTCTAAAAATTAGCTCCACCAAATTGTGTATAAATATCCTCTTCTCAAAGACACAAAATCAATATCAATGAGAGGAATAAGTAGCTATATAAAATAACATTATTAGGAACATGAAAAGAGAGAAATCACCAAAAAAATGCGTTATTGTTTCGAAGCTTCGATCTTAACATTCAAAACTCCAATTGAAAAATTGTCTGTTGAGAATGTAAAGGACTATCTCAAGAGAACACTCCTAAATTTTCAGCTCCATCCAATGGTAGATGAGTGTGGATCGAGGAGAAAATTGAATTTGGTCATCCAAAAAAGTGACAACTATTTCTCTGCTCTCTCTTCCTTTTGTTTTTTCTTTATATCGACACCCACTGTCAAAAAAGAAGTTGGCTGTTATAAGCCAACAAAGGATGGGGAAAAAATTTTTCCATATAGGAAGGGACCCACAATACAACATTATTATCTCATATCAAAGTACAAATAGCAATAACTTCTTATAGAGGATTACAGAAGATTACTAACAAACTATATTTCTATAATTTAAATAAACTATATTCTCTAACAAATTAAATTCTAACTGATGATATATTCTAATTCTAATGGATGATATATTGTACATCCCCCCTCAAGCTAAAGTTTGGTGTGAATCACATAAACCTAGTTTGAACAAGAAACAATCAAATAAAGGAGCTAATAAAGGCTTAATAAATAAATCAACTAAATGCTGGTGTAAAGGAACAAACTTAGGATGAATGAATCCTTGCTTGAATTTATTGCGAACTAAGTGAAAATCAATATGAAGATGTTTAGTTCATTCATGAAAAATTAGGATAGAGGTGATGTGAATGGCAGCTCGGTTATCACACCGTAAAGGAATTAGATATGAAAATTCAATGGAAAGATCATGAAGCAAGTAAGAGATCCATTGAAGTTCACAAACAACTACAAATAAACTCTTATATTCAACTTTAACAGAGGATTGTAAAACAATACATTGCTTTTTAGTTTCCAGGAGATCAAAGCAAGACCCAAAAAATGCAATAACCACTAATAGATCTTCTTGCAATAGGATAGGATTCCCAATCTGCATCATAAAAGGTTTAAAGCCGAAAATCATTGACAACAAGAAAAAAAAGAAACTTTAGATGATGAACCTTTGAGTTGTTTTAAGACATGCTATATGGGAGAATGAATATGTTGACTTAAATGTTGAGTGGCATAAGTGAGATCAAGACAAGTAAAACCTAAATATAAGAGCTTGCCAATCAATTGCATATAACGATCAACTTCAGGAAACGAAAGAGAACCAAGATTGTCAATTTTGAACTTATGAGGCAGTGTAGTTTCAGGTTTTGTTCCAAGAAGACCATCATCTCCTATAATATCTAAAACATATTTTCACTAATAGATATATAAACCTTTTGGAAAATGAGGAAGCTTTAAACCAAGAAAATATTTAACAACACCAAGATCCTTTATAATGAATTGCTGATGGAGAAAATCTTTTACTTGTTAAATTAAATGTAGAAAAGACCCTATAATTAAGACATCATCAACATATATCACTAAAGAAATATAACTAAAATTCACCTACTTGATGAAGAGTCAAGAATCATGATTTGATTCAGTGAAACCAAAATCTTGAAGTTTTCTCGTAAACTCAAGATTCTACTATTGAGTGACTTGCTTTAGACCATGCAAAGATTGTTTCAATCTACACACCCGATTCAGAAACCTCTTCATCCAAGAATCCATTCAAAATGCATTTTCATATCAAGTTGATGAATTGGTCAACCATAAGTAGTTGTAACTACTAGAAGTATTCAAACTGTGACCCTTTTTGCAAATGGGGAGAAACTTTTAATATAATCGATGCCATCAACTTAGTTATATCCCTCTATAACTAGTCGAGCTTTATAATGCTCAACATGACCATCTAGATGGAACTTTACTTTAGAGACCCATTGAGAGCCATTTGGGTTTTTACCAACTGGTAAATCAACGATCTCCCATGTATGATTATTTTCTAAAGCCTAAAGTTTAAAATTCACAACTTGAACCTATTCTAGCAAATTTTCACTTGATAATAAGAAGTTGGTTCTTTAACAGTAGACATACAAGCGAAGAAAGATTCATAATGCTATGCAAAATAAGGATAAGTGTAATAAGGAAACATTTTTGGTGTGTGAGGGGAAGAATAAAGGGAAGTGTTTGGAGAAGAATCAATGATAACCTGTGATTGAACCATATTTATGACAAATTCATTCATCCACAAAGGCTTATGTGGATCTTTAGAAATTTTCTAAATAGCAACCAGGGATGAAACAGGATCAAGTGGAGAAGAAATAGAAGAAACACAATTAGAAGACATAGATGGAGGTACTAGAAGAACTATCTTGAGAAAGATAAGTGAACCTTCAATGGTAGAATTAAAGACTGTTAAGGATATAGAATTCCTAGGATAATCTGAAAACTCTTGTAAAGAAGTCCTAAAAAGATAGATGTGTTCATAGAAGATAACGTCTCTGGAAACAAAAACATAATTGTATAGCTTGTAAGCCTTTTGGTGATATGAATATCCAAAGAACACATATTTGAAAGCTATAGTGTCAAAATTTATTTTTCTAGGAAAAGTATTGAAATAAAACAAAGGCAATCAAAACATTTTAGAAAAGAACAGTCAAGGTATCTTTAAAACAAAACTTGATAAGGTGATTGCCAATTTAAAACTGAAGTAAGCAAACAATTGATTATATATATAGCAACTAGGACAGTATAACCCCAAAATTTTATAGGTATACCTAATTGAAATAACAAAGCTCAAGCTACTTACAACAATTTAGTGTTTAAGCTCAATAATAACACCATTTTGTTAAGGCATATCAAAACAATTTCTTTGTTGTAGTATGCCAAGGATTGAAAAAAAGATTGATAAGTCAAATTTAAGAACTCAAAACCATTGTCAGTTTAGATGTACTTAATAGAAGCTTTAAAAAGTTAAAAAAATTTTATGATAATCTTAGATGTTTGATCCTTGAATTTTAATATAAATGTCCATGTGGTTCTACTAAAATCTTCAATAATTGTCAAAATATAATTAGCACCACTTAAGGAAGAATGTCAATAAGGTCCCCACAAATCCACATGTAAAAGTTCAAAAACAGCAAATGTATTAATAGAACTTCTAGGAAAAACAAGTCTGTATTGCCTAGTCATATGAAAAAATGCACAAGGTTGATCAATAACCTTAGCATTACTAAGGGGAAACAAAGAATTCAAATGTTTAATCACAATATCAGAGGGATGGCCAAGCCTTTAATGCCATACATTAAGGTTTAAAACTTGATAACACTTATTTAAGGAAATGATATAATTATCAGATAAGGAATATTTATAGAAAGATTGTATCTAACGTGTATGAAATGAACTTTGATCAATATAATCTAACTATCAATGAATTTCATTTGCATAGAAACACTAAGTTTATTACCAGACAATAAATTGTATTTGAATGAAGGTATGTATAGTATAGAGGTTAAGGTTATAACTTTGCTAAAATAATGTCACCTATATGTTGTACCAATTTAACAGTACCATTAGGTAAATGCACAGGTCTATCGTGTTTAACTAGAACAAGATTATGGAAAAGATTGAAGGTAGATCATATATGATTTGAGGCACCCATGTCTAATATCTAAGATCCACAATCAATATATCAAGAGAGTTAAGACATCATTTAAGAATATTCACTGTAAAATCACCAAAATGTGCACAGTTTATCATTTCTACTTCTTGTTTGCCTTTATTTTTAAAGTAGTTAGTAATTTCCTTTTTATCATGGTAGTAACACGAAATTTCCAGTTTTTGTTTTTTTCTAGTTCATCCAATACTTCTTCTAATGGTGATTCTAACATATTTGCATATGTTCTACCATTACCCTTTGCTTTCTTATCCTTTGATCCTTTGTACCAATCAAGATATTCATGCAATTTGAAACAACCATCTTTAATGTGCCTAGTCATTTTTTAAAATTCACAAAATAAATCATTCTTGTTGATTTGCTTTGGTGATTTGTTCTTGTTTGAGCTTTTTTTTTCCTTCATTAACTTGACCATTAACCAACATTGATGTATATGCATATTACCAATTAAACCAGTTTTTATTTCTTTTTGTTTCTCCATACCAACCACCATCGAATATGCTTTTTTAACATTTGGAAGAGGATCCATCATTAGCATCTGGTGTTTTAAACATATAAGATATCATTTAAACATATAAGAAATTCACAAGTTTATTATTTGCATCCAGTTCTACCATTTGCTTTGCAACCCTACAGCTGCATTTAGGAATAGGTGCCTAATAGGCTAGTTCGTCCTATAAAAATTTCAGTTCCGTGAAATAGTTCACAACTGACATGTCTTCCTATAAAATGGGACATATTTCTCTTTTGTTTTGATACAAAAGAGGTCAATTGCATTCCCCATATCTTTCTTCAATTTCTTTCCACAATTCAAAAGTAGTTGTAGTGTATAAGAATGCCTTTACTATATCTTTAGAAATAGAATTGATATCTAAGATGTAACCATACATTCTATGCAGCACCATCAGTCGAATTCAGCCAAATCTTCATTTGGTTTCCTACATCTAACATTAAAACCCAAGCTTAACCTTTCTCCTAAAGCAATTCATATTGCTCTGTTTCACGATAAGTAATTACTACCATTCAAAGACATTGTTACGAACACCATATTAGTATGATCAAAGTTCTGTAGATATAATGGATCTCCGTCATTAATATTGTTTGACGTGCTGCTTGATGTAGAATTAGGTTGTGTTCCTACAGTTCTTAAGGTTGAAGCCATTCTATAATTTCATCTAGAGATGGATCTTTTCAGCTTTGATCCTATGTAAAACAACAGAAGGAAAATGAAAAATGTTTCTTTATTATTTTCTCATATCAAAGAACAAATAGTGATAGCTTCTTATAGAGGAGTATAGAGGATTACTATGAAACTATATTTCCAGAATTTAAACAAGTTATATTCCTTAACGAACTCATAACTTCTATAACAAACTAAATTCTAATGGATGATATATTCTACATAGGCAGTGATATAAAATTAATAGAAGAATATCCATATCTGTGAAAGTTTGTTATTCAACGTACGGTACCATGCTTGAGTATTTGTAAATAATCTTACTTTGATGCAAGCGTTCAAGTCACATAAAAAACAAAGTCGTTGGTGATGTCAATTCACATGTCTGAGATATATGTGAATAAAAAGGTCATTCAGAGTTTGATACTTGCTCTCACTTTTAAATATCCTTGTCATGTTGGGAAATTAGGCTAGGAGCACATCCTCACCACAACAAATAATTATGAAACCTTTTTGCATTTTTATCTCCCAAAAACCAAGATCATTTTAATTTTATAAAATAATTAACACATAAATCAAATGAATTTTATTAGTACCTTATTTCGAAGCTTGATCATTTTCTTGTCGTATCCCACAAAACGTTTCCAAAATTGATCCATCTCAACGACCGTAGCTGCAAAGTGTCCAAATTTTAATGGTGACCACAAAATAGATTGAGAGAATTCTATAACTCTTACAAAGAGGTTTAAGCAAAAAGTGCGGCTCTATTAGAGCTTAAGCTTATTTATAATAGGTTTTGGACATTTTAGTAATGTAAATGAATTCAAATTATAATTTCAGTGAAACTTTAATTAGAATTATAAATAACCAATTATGCCCAAATAAGATCCAATATCTTATATTGATCTATATTTATTAAATATCTCATATTTAATCATAAAGTTCTTCAAACTTTACGATCAAATCCAACTTGATTAAAATATCTTTTCTCTTTTCAACTCATTCTATATGTAAGACTCATTAGGTTCCTAAATATGTTGCAATAATTATAAATATAAATTCTATTTCTATTTCTATTTCTAATTCATAACTAGAATTAGATAAATTAGAACTCCTTTCAATTTATCTTTAATTCTCAAATTAAACAATTTATATTTATAGATCAAGATTGGCACCTATTAATACATCATGATCACTCAAATATTTAGGAAAGTCAAAGTGGTTTTGACTAACCTTTCCATACATTATTTTTCTGCATAATTCACTCCTTTCATCAGGCAATGTTTCGACTAGACATAAAACATAAAATTAATGTCTACTCTATTTTAAATCCAATCTTATTAGTTCTTCGTCCATTATCTATTAATTCAATTAATGGCATTAGCGTCATTTCACCTTAGCCAAGGATTTCTCGAATTTATACTAACTGAGAACATTGAAACATTCTCTCTAATTACTTTAAGGTCATGAATCATATCTTGATTACATAACTACCTTTATATAATTCATGTTACATCCAATAACTACCCACTGAATGACCTATGATTAAATAGGTCATAAATAGTATCAAAACATAATAATCCCTATACAACATAACATTGGAAACCTCTAGTCAAAGGGTCACTTATATAATCATCACAATGAAAATTTCATAGACATATAAGTAATGTTCCAAATAGATTTCTCATATCCAATCAGTTCAATGAACTTAATATCTAACAAGCACTCACTCTTTTGTTTAAGTATCTTCATACTTTAGCTCATGTGAGATCAACTACTTGCTTTATAAAGGAAAACATAATATATACTAACCTTTTTACGTTCTATTAATGTTCAATCTTAATAGAACAATGAATAGGAACTATTTAGGAATAATATATAACTATAATATGAATCTCATAATTATATTCTCATTATAATTTCATTTGTAATGTATAATTATCCCATGAACGTTATTATAAACATTTAAACATGTAGAAGATAAAAATGTCTTTAAATAATTATCACTAAACTATAATCAAACAATTGATTGTAGAGCATAAACTAACAAGTCAAACACAAAGTAACTCAATCGAATTGGTTTAGTCTCAAATAGAAGGAGAAAACTTAAATTACAAGGTGTAAAACAATGAATTGACCTATCAATTTGATGGTAAGATCACTGTACCCTGGTGGTAGAAGAAGAGTCCTAAAATCACAAAGTTCCCCTTATGGTAGATAAACTAGGGAGCAACCAATCCGATGTACATGAGTTCGACCATAACCACCTACTGTCACAATGGGTGAAGCTGCTGAAGCCATCAGACGACGAAAACCATTAGTTAGGAAAGATCAATTGGCTGAAGATGAAGCTGCATGTCAGCAAAGAGATGCAATGAATGAGTTGCTAAGGATAACAAAGATATCTGAATCAAGAGGTGCAATGGAGATAAATGGCAGTGGGTCAAGTGTGAACTCAAGTGAAATATATGAATTGCAAGATCATAGCTGAGGAAGTAAATGAAGAAGTGAAATTCGTTCTACATGATTAGCTCAATTAGAAGTACCAGTAGGTGTTTGTGACTTAAACATGGTAAACACTACAAGAAAATAGTAGTTTAGCGACGGAAAATACTGACGCAATAACCAAATATTCCGTTGGTATATAAATTACTGATGGATTATACCGATAGGGGGAAAATGTCGTTGATTCGGCCGTATCTAACTTTACCGACGGAACTTAAATTGTCGTCACTAAAGTTAGCATCGGAAAGCCAGCGACCGTCGGAAAATAGAGCGAAAGTTTACCAACCGTCACATTTTTTTCCGTCCATAAATTAGGGTCGAAACTTTTCTTTCTGTCTGCAAATTTACCGACGGTAATGCGTTTACTGTTGGTAAATGGGCTTAAATGTTACCGACAGACTGTTTTGTCCGTCGGTATATACGAAAACAAGTTACCGATGAAATTAGTTATGTCTGTCGGTAACGTTTTGATTAAATTTTTTTTAGTTTATATTTTCATTATATTTGATGATGAAACATTACATTTAATTTGTTAATGATTAAATATATAAATTATATTTATA
>JAOSBO010000007.1:25415595-25426449 GCA_027563915.1 Erythroxylum rotundifolium
TAATCAAACTAGCAACAGTTACCAACAAAGCAGAGGAAATCAAGGTAGCTACAAAGGTGCCTACAGAAGTGGACATGGTGGACAAGGACGTGGTGGACGAAGACGTGGTAGGAACTCTTTTGAAATTAAGAGGCCAAACAAATGAAAGCTATCAAATTTATGGTTGTGGTAGAGGATTTCAAAACCGAGCAAGAGACAGTTTTCAACAACAAGGTAATAAATCATAAGTGCAATGTTATAATTGTAACAAGTATGGTCATTTTAGTTATGAGTGCAGATCAACCCCGAAGAGGGAGAAAATAAATCATTTTGTAGTAACAAAAGACAAAGAAGATGAATTGACAATTTTCTTAATATATAAAGGAAATGAAGAATGCAAGAAAAATGTTTGGTATCTTGATACCGTTGCTAGCAACCATAGATATGGATGAAAAGAGCTGTTTATAAATTTGGACGAGACAATCCAATGAGAAGTTATTTTCGGTGACTAATCAAAATTTCCAATGAAAGGTAAAGGTAAGATCATGATCACCTTAAAAAATGTAGAGAAGACATATATATATATATATATATATATATACATGTTTTTATCATGTACCTACGTTAAGAAGCAATATTGTTAGCTTTGGTCAGCTCTTAGAAAAAGGTTACGGCATACATTTGAATGATTGCTCTCTTGTCATTAACAACGCTGGAGAATTAATTGCTAAAGTTGAAATAAAAAAGAATCGTCTTTTCACACTTGATATTCAGTCAGAAGAACCCAAGTGCATGAAATTTGTCATTAAAGATGAGTCATGGCTATGGCATTGAAGGTTTGGTAATCTTGGTTTTATTGGCTTACAATTGTTATCAAAAGCAAAGATGGTAAAGAGACTTCTAGAAATTAATCAACAGGATCAGCTATGTGAAGCATTCATTAAAGGGAAATAACATAGGCAAAGTTTTGAAATTAGAAAATCATAGAGAGCTAGAAGACCATTAGAGATTGTTCACTTAGATATAGCTGGACTATTTGATATATTACATAGTGGAAAGAGGTATTATATTACTTTTATTGATGATTTCAACAAAAAAAGTTGGGTGTATATTCTTCAATAAAAATTAGAAGCTCTTGATAAATTTAAAGAGTTTAAAGCGATGGCAGAAAAACAGAAGAGGCAACATTTAAAAATATTTAAATATGATAGAGGAGGTGAGCACACGTCAAAGTTGTTTGAAACTTTTTGCAAAGATCATGGAATTGTTCATCAATTGACAACTTCATATATACCACAATAAAATGGCATTGCAGAATGAAAGAATCGCACAATTCTTGATATGAAGGAAAGCATGGTTAAAGGAAAGCCCTTACCGAGAACTTTCTAGGCTGAAGTCATTCTATGTGCAATTTATTTGCTAAATCGGTGTCTAACAAAAGGTGTAAAATTCAAAATACCAAATGAAGCATGCAATGGTAGCAAGCCAACAATTAGACATCTCAGGATTTTTGGGTGCATTGCATATGTCCATATTCTTGATCAAAAAAGAAAGAAGTTAGATGACAAAGGTGAAAAGTACATATTTATTGGTTATGAAAAGAGAGTAAGGCGTATAGATTGTACAACCCTTTGACCAAGAAGGTGATCATCTCTTGGGATATCGAATTCGATGAAGCAGACTATTGGAAATGTAATAAAGAAGATAAGAAAGTTCAAGGATTATTTTTTGATGATGATAAAGATGATGACTCTAACACACAACATGAAAAAGGAGATGAACATACTTCTCTATAGAACTCCATTATAACAACTCCTGGATCAACACCATTAACTTCATCATATAGCAAATGTAGCAGTAGCAATTCAGGGGGACCATCTATAAAATGCGAAGTCTACATGATATCTACGATGTCATATAACAGGTACAGACAATATCATATTACTCATTGTTTTGTTTAAAGGTAGAGTGTGATCCATTAACATATGAAGAGGCTATTAAAGATGAGAAGTAGGAAAAAGCCATGAATGAAGAAATTGTTACGATCAATAGAAACGACACATGGGAACTAACTAATCTTCCAAAAGTACACAAGGCAATAGGAGTCAAGTGGGTGTACAAGACAAAGACTAATCAAGAAGGAAAGGTTGAAAAATACAAAGCAAGATTAGTCTCTAAAGGCTATAAATAGAGAAAAGGAATTGACTACGAAGAAGTATTTTCTCCAGTTGAAAGAATTGATACTATTAGACTTCTTATAGCACTGACAGCACAAAATAGATGGAAGATTTAATCATATGGACATGAAATCAACTTTCTTGAACAGAAACCTAGAAGAAGAAGTCCACGTCGAACAACCATGGGATATGTTAAAAAGGACAAGAAAAAAAGTCTATCGTCTGAAGAAAGCATTGTATAGATTAAACCAAGCTCCACGAGCTTGGAATATAAGATAGATGAGTATTTCTAGAGGAATGGTTTTGCAAGAGGCCCACATGAGTATGCCTTATACATGAATAAAACTCAAGATGGAGATATCATGATTGTGGGTTTATATGTGGACGATATGATCTTCACAGGAAAAGATCCGAGTATGTTCAGTGATTTTAAGAAAGCTATGACTAAAGAATTGGAAATGACAAATATTGGTGAAATGTCATACTTTCTTGGAATCAAAATAAAACAAATGGGAGATGGAATATTTATATCGTAGAGAAAGTATACAGAAAATTTTTGAACAAGTTTAGAATAAAGGATTGCAAGTCAACGACTACCCTAACAGAAATAGGTGTAAGATTAAGAATAGATTCAACTAAAGAGTTGATAAACCTGAAATTGTTTAAGAATCTAGTTAGAAGTTTGAGGTACTTGACTTTCACACGCCTAGATATTATGTATGCAGTTGGATTGGTCAGTAGATATATAGAGAAGCCAAAGCAAGATCACTTCATTTTAGCAAAAAGAATTTTAAGATATATTAAAAGTACAATAAATCATGGTCTATTTTATACACATTCTCAAGATTTAAAGTTGATTGTTTACTCAAATAGTGATTATTGTAGAGACTTAGATGATCGAAAGAGCACTGTTGGATATGCATTTCACATTAGATCAGCAATATTTTCATGGTCATCAAAAAAGCAACAAATAGTTGCTCTCTCAAAGTGTGAAGCTGAGTTTATTGCTGCAACAACATGTACATGTCAAGCAATATGGTTGAAGAATATTTTGAGTGAGTTATATCATCCACAAGAAGGTCCAATTATAATATACATCGACAATAATATGTTGTATCACCTGTGAAAATTCAATGTCAAATAGTCGAAGTAAACATATAGACATAAAATATCATTTTATTTGAGAGCACGTGAAAGACAAAACAGTAGAGCTTATTCATTGCAGAACTCAAGATCAAATTGCATATATTTTTACAAAGCCATTGAAGATTGATGTATTTTACAAACTTAAAGAAAAGTTTAGTATATAAAGTCGGGTTTAAGGGGTAGTGTTAGAAGTCAAACCCGAGAGAAGCTTATAGGTTTTTGTAGATACAATAGTTGAGTATAGTTATTTTCCTTTACTTTTGCTAGTTGTCAACGTTCATTTATTATGGATGTAATGTAGTTGTAACTTCATTTACTATGGTAGTGTTTTAGTTGGCTTTGGGTGTTAAAGTCGGTGAACAAAAGCGACTTTCATGATTATAAAAGGGGTTGTATGGGTAGTGTTTTAGAAGTGAAAAAAATAGCGAAAAAAGGTAGAGAAAAGCAAAGTGTAAAGAGAATAAGAGAGAGTCAGAGGTAGAGAGCTACAACTCAAAGATTGTAACATCGTTTTTTATCAATATATATATTGCTGCTTGTTTTCTAGTACCTTGTCTATTTTATTTTTTCCCAACATTCATATGAACTAAGAATAACTAGATTAGAATCTAATTAAAGGACATTACTATGAACCCTTCATATTTTAATATTTAGATTTAGTTTACAAACCTTTTGCAATTTAATTCTAAAATTATAATCAATAACATTTAAATTTTTTAATTAAGTTAAATAATTAAAAGTCGACTCTTATACTACTATTAAAAATCAAGGTAGAATTTATTCTCACACTAGCAAAATAAGAATAGAATCTTTTTATTTGATTACCTAAAAGTACATATTATTGAATTCTATAATATAATTAACACATAAAATATAATAAAGCATGAATCATAATTCATATCTTATTATGAAACATAATTCTTTTTTTGTTATTTCCCTCAAACTGTTTTTGAAACTTGTTCATCTCAGCCACCAAAGTTTTATACGTGTTCATCCTCTAACAATATTCACAGAATGTGTTGAGAGAGTTTTATAACTATTGTAGAGAGAGTTAGGCAAGAAGTGCTAACTTTCTTAGAGTCTAAGCCTATGTATAATAAGGTATGAACTTTTTAATAATTTAATTAAAATAAAATTCTAATTCTAATTCTAATTTTAATTAAATTTTAATTAAAATTATTTAATTGGGCCAAATAAAGTCTAATATCTCATATTGGTTCTTATTTATTAAATAAATCATATTTAATAATAAAGTTTATCAAAACTTTACAATTAAGTCCAACTTGATTAAATCACATTTTCTCTTTCTAACTTGTTCTTTGTATATGGTGCATTACATTCTTAAATATGTTGACAACAGATATAAATTATAACCCCAAGTCATATTTAAGACTAGATAAATTAAACTAATTTAATTCATCTTAAGTTATCTAATTAAACACTTTATATCTGTAAATTAAGATTGGTGTTCAACAAAACATCATAGCCGACTAAATATGTAGGAATGTCAAAGTAATTTTAACTAACCTTTTCGTGTATGTTATTTCTATATAATTAAGTACTTTCATCATATAATGTTCTAATCAGATATACATTGTAGAATTAATATCTACTTTATTTGGGTTCAATTATTTTAGTTCTCCACCATTAGAATTGATTTTATTAATAAAATTTGTAAATCATTTTACAAAGTGTCATTCCACCTTAGCCAAAGATTTTCTAAATTAATACTAATCGAGAAAGTTTGAATATTTTCTCTAATTACTTTAGGATGATGAATCATATATTAATCACTCAACTACCTCTATATAGTTCATGTCATATCCATTGACTACTGATCAAGCTACCAAATGGTTTCTCATATGGGACTAGTTCAATAAACTCATTCTCTAATAAATATCTTCATATTTATTTAACTATTTTCATACCTTAGTTTATAAGATTGATTACTTCCTTCACAAGAAAAACAATATAACATTTACTAGCCTTTTAATGTTATATTAATGTCTAGTTTCAATAAAATAATGACTAAGAATAATACATAAAAACAAAATGAATCTAATCATATTTTTATTTGCAATGTCTATTTACCCCATAAATTTTATCATATACATCTAAATATATAGAAGATAAAAAATATCTTTAATTAATTACGTCACTAAATTATAACCAATCTATTTGTTGTAAGGCATAAACCAACATTTACGATTAAATTAGCCTTTTTCCTTTTTTTAATTTAAAGACTAGATTAGCCTTTTTTCCTTTTTTTTTCATCCATAGTTAGTCGCTTGCCTTAAGATCAACTTTAAATGAATAATTTGATTAGCTTAAAGCGATATTTTAGAGTTTATGAATAAAGATTAAGACGTATTTTGATCCTATGTTAAAAATCTAACTTATCATTTCCCTTCTCGGAGGAAATCCTTACGTAGGCTGATGTAGAAACTTCAAAGGAATTTTATACGAAGGCATCAACCATCTCAATTTTATCTACTATAATACACATTTTAAATATTTAAAAATACTATAATTTAATTAATCATATGTTAACAGTGGATATAGTTAATAAAAATAAAGTCATAATCACGAAAGAGTGTGAAATCTAGACCGAAATTGCGGTCATGCAATTGCGATGATAATTTAAAAGCAGGACCAGTACAAATCATGGAAAGAAAAATGAACAGGAAAATGTTTGTGCAAAATGGGAATTGATGTGAAATAGGAAAAGGCACGGCGGGTTCTATGCAGATTTGGTTGAGATATTATCAGATTCCGAGAATGAACCAGCAAGATAAGAGTCTTTAGCATTTTATGCTCAAAAAGAAGCTAAAAGAGAAGTTTGTACACTACCCCACAGCCAAGACCAGATACCATTTGCTGCTGCTTCTTGGTTACTTCCATTATTATATTCTGTATGACTGTAAAGTGGAAGCCCACTTCAATCATTCATTGCTTATCTTTTCTGGCTAGTGATAACTATGGATCATCCTTTAGATGAGTCCTGCTTGTTGGAATAGAATTTAATTAGCTGGGTCTGATGTTACTTTAGGTACATAAACATTAAAGAACACGACATGCAGGAAATCAATCTTGAGCACTTTAGAACTTTAGCAATTTTGAGTCATTTTGTCTGATTGGAGCTTGAGTCCGGATGATGAACAACTTACAATGTAATTAGTAGCTTTAAGTAAGAATCAATATGATTCTCGATGTGCACAGATTACTTGGGTCATTTTTTGAAATCATTTTGAGTATACTTTAAGAGTTAAATAATCATCTCTTAGAGTTAGATAATCCACATCTTAATTAAGTCTCTCTTAATATACTATAATGTTATTAACTTTTTATATAAACTAAGTAACAAATATAATAAATAATCCCCAATTTAAAAACTTAACACAAAAGTAACAATAAAATGACCCAAAGATTTATGAAGAAACTTTTAAATTTTGTAAGATTAAGCTCAAACAAACTCAACGCATATAAACTCAAACGAGGCTTTATCATAAAACCATCAGTGATAGGAGAAATAACTTACTAAATTTATATGCATGTTTAAAGCTATATATTCTTTTCGTGTGAGACAAAAACCTTAAATTACCTTAAATTTCAACGAATACTAAAGTAAAAGCGTCCTTTTTATAAAACTATGGTGCTTCAACTAATTTATTTTCTAAATGGATCAAAGGTAAAATGATCATGAATCTTGCTCCTCATCTGAGTTTGGTAATCTTAATAAACATTCTTTTTATAAAGGAATCCGTAATCATTGTTCCTGAAAACACCAAATAGCTAACAAATTTTAAGGAAGTGCAATTGGCCACATTTATGGAATTTATTTATTGGAGCTGATCGATAATGACCTTTGAATTGCTGTATATAAGAACAAAATGTCGGTTTTGGGTTTACTCAAGTTTACTTTTTTTTAATCTATAGTTGGAAATTGGGATTGGCCATAATCAAAAGCTTCTAATTTGATACTCGCAAGCCATTCATAAAATAATCAGGAAAATTTATTAATCATGATTATGCTTAAGCGTGTTGAAAACTTTAGTCGTGTATTAGCTGGATACAAATGAGACGGCAGAGGGAGAGAATGCTTCGTTGGTGGCTAACTAAAAAGTGTTTTTCTCTGTCTTAAATTAATGATCTTCTACATTTTAGGACAAATAAGATTCGATCCTTATCCCTATCTGCTTCAAGTTTGTACACATTCTAGAGACAAACACGATTCCCAATTTATCACATAATATTAGAATTCTTAACAAAAAATATATATAATTAACATATAATTTTTATACGAAAGCTTCGGAATCTCTATTTACACATATAATTTAAGCTCCCCAGCTAACAAACCCACTCACTGGATTAAAGTTATGCAACAAACAAACAAACGATAGACAAAAATGAAAATTTTCTAATGAGCCGACAAAAGAATTATACACGACCCACCATCCTATTACCATTGTTGGAGAAAATCAAGTCTTGCCTGTACGGCAAAAACGAATGTCGTTTAACAAGTCTTTTCAACACAAACGCATCTTTACGCTCGCTGCTGCTCCCAAACACCAAATCTCTAAGCCTCCATTTCTTCGACGACGAACCTGTCGAATTGCTCTTGTCACACTTCTCCGGCGACTTTACCTCAGCCACCGTCCTCGGGGCCCACACGCAGTAGGTTCCCTGTGGCAAGCCGTCGAGTTCTTCAGCATCCGAAGACGAGCACGACCAGTCTCTCTCCTCATCAAACAGTTTCTTCAATTTCGACCGTTTCGATTTCGTTGTAGTCGTCATTTGGTTCAAGTTCCTCGTCGTTTTGGAGGAATTTTGTTCTTCTTTTTCCAGTAACAAGTCTGTGTTGAACAATGGATATACAGGCCTAATCTGACCGTTATAGAAGATCTCGTCCGCGGTGATTGGATATCCGACTGCTTCTCTAGGAACAACCGCAAACTCGAACTCTTCTTCCTCCTCGTCCTCCTCATTATCATTGTTTCTGCGGTTGATCTCCTCCACATGATCTGCCAGAAAACGCCTCTCTAAGTCGTGGTTCCAGGAGAAAACACCGTGCTCATCGACGTCATCCTGACTGTCTTCACCAGCGATCTCGCGAACAACTCTTGCAGCAATGTCGGCTACGTTCTCAGAGCAGTGGGAATTGATGCTAGGAGAGGTCGGAGAGTGGATGATCAGTGGACCAGCCATCACCTAGAAACTAACGCCGTTCAGATAAGGATCAGAGACTCTTTAAATCTCGAAACAAAAGAAAATTGTAGAGAGAGAAATACAGACACAGAAGGATCGCGTTTGAAATGGAAATACAAGAGTCGTAAACATATTTATAGTTGCGCGTAAAGGAGCAGTCGCTCGCAATTAAAATGAAGTTTATAGTATATAATTTAAAATTTTATTTCTATCTAATTTGTTTTTAAGGTGCATCACTAATTTTCAGAAAATTAAAAAAATTATAAATATTGATCTTATTCTTTCTTATCGACTCATAAAAGAGAAAAACGTTAGAAACTTCTTAGCTTGTTTCACACGTAAAGGGCATGAGGACAGGTAAGTCACTGCGTACGTCTGTACACATACGTGGAAGTATATGCAAGTTCATACGTGAATGGCGTTTACTTTTTTGCGTCTAGAACTTTTGGGAATTGCATCTTATTTTCTAGTTCTATGATAAAGAAACAAGTTTTGTCTTGTAATTAGAACAATTAGTTTTGATGTTTTTTAAGGGTCGTTTTTCTGTTTTAGTTTATAATTTGTTATTTATAATTTTTGTTTCTCTTTTAATAAAAACAAAATCTTCTTCGGTTGTTAATATTAATATAATTATATTTTTATTACTGATAATAATTACATATTAGATAAAATTTAAAGATAAATTATATTTAATTAATTAAATTTATTTTAATCTCTTATATAATATTTATTAATAAATTGTCAATAAAAATTATTTTAATTTATTGAAATAAACAATTTTAAATTTAAATTTTATTTAAATAAAAATTTTATTTGAATTTGTATATTTTAGTTATATTTAAATTTTAATTATATTTATTAATAATTATAATTCTTATTAATAATTAATATATTGAATAAGATATATATACCTCTAAGCCGCATGTCAATGAAATTTTTATTAGATATTGTTATATATGTTTAGTTGATAGTATATGAAATTACGTGGGAGAGCATGAGTTGCTTCTTTGTGATTAGAAGGTCACAAGTTCGAATTATAGAAACAACTTCTTTGTAAAGACATAAGAGTAAGTTTGCGCACATCGGTGAACTTCCTCGTACCTTCATAAAGCGGAGAACTTTTGACTTTAATATTTCAAATTATGAAAAAAATAAAAAGAAAACAAATATTACTTTTTGTGATTTTCACAAAATTTCAAAATGAAAGAAACAAAAACTAGAAAGGGAAATTGAAAATTGAAAATTGGACCAAACATATTTTTTCGCTAAATTTGAAAACTGAAAAAATAAATAGAAACATTATTTGTAGAAATTTATGTCCATGTACGATGAAATTTACAAGTTCTTTCCCCTTTCATTGACTTACATGACATTAGAAATTTTGGACCAAACTAATTGGTTGTGTTTTATATTCATTGAAATAAAAATATCTAAATATACGTATTTATTGAGCAATATTTAAAATAAGAAATTTTAAATTTTAAATTTTAAAATATTTTACTACATTTGGAAGAAAGTGATTTTGACTTTTTTAATGATTAAGAAGTTATATTAATTTACGTAGAGAAATGCACCCTGAATGATGTGCAATTGATGGAATCACTTTCTTATTCGGCAATGGGCATACAAGTTATCAAGTGGCTTCTATCTAACTACAAACAAAACAAACAATAGTGTGTGCAACTTCGGAGAAAGATGATTCCTAGGAATTTAACAGGTGTCCTGTCCATTGCCCACTTCCGTGAAGAGTGGGGACAAGTACAGCTACACAGCAAAAGCGACAGGAATATCATTACCATTTATTCGTCTCAAGGGTTAACAATAACGAATACGATCGGTCACCTACATGCTTAAGATGATAACAAATCAACGGCCACCATAAAATCTAGGGCGGTGGCCGCCACTCCTACGGCAGCAAGGAATTGGCTTATCCACCAGTACTTTTACACTGTCCTCACTTCCGACATTGACGTGTAGAGAGAGACCTGACCCCTCACACTTTTCGTTGACGTTAAAGCAAAGTCGCTGTTTGTTCTCTGCTTGCCACTCATTTTCATGAAATGGAACTTTTATTAATTTATTACGAGCTCATGAGATGAAGAGATCTATCTTTCGAGTGTAACGACCTACCAACGATTTTGATTTCGACACATTAAGAACTATCAAATTATTTTGTGTTTCATTTGCCGCCCTTGGGGTTCCATCCGACACCAGTGGGAATAGATTTGAGTATGGTAATGGTTTAGGGTATATTTGGTTAGAGTTTTTATAACAAAATGATATAAAATGTAATATTATTTTATCGTTTAGGAAGAGACTTTATAATAAAATAAAATGAAATGGGATG
>JAOSBO010000007.1:25448893-25468251 GCA_027563915.1 Erythroxylum rotundifolium
CCAGTTTGATCCTAATAAAATCTTATCGGGATAAAGCCTGTGGGTGGCCCCATTAAACCAAACCTGTCAGAAACACGTTGTTATTTTGTAAATATTCAAGAATAGAAGCTTGACCTAAGAATACACGTGAACCTTTTAAAATGGAGGAGTATAGCAATGAAGAACAATGATACATCTAAGCACTTTATGAGCAGCTTTAAGATGATTGTTGGTAGGACATTCTAAACGTTGAGACAACTGCTAACAGGAAATAATACATGAGATCTGGTTGTATTAAGACTAAGCGGTTTAAGAATCAGTCTCCTGTAACAAGTTATGTCAGATAAAAATACAATACCCTGCCTGAACTTCTTCTGAAACTGAATTAGAGTGTTAGCCTTTACTGGCTGTAATCTTTAGTGACTCTTGTTCTTGCTCGTAGACCCTTTATTTGCAAAATCAAGAGAGAGTCCAATATACACTAAACCATAAAGTGTAAAAGTGAAAGAGTTAGGATACAAGCTTTTTTTTAATAAGAATGGAGAGCAGGGAAAGAGAGGCCACACATCCTAACTATGTTGACATGCCCACCCCCTCCCAAAACCGCCTACCCAAAATTAATTAAACTAAAAGAAAAATTTCATACAAAAAAGAGAACTAAGTAAACCGATATTGCTCTCTAGAGCAATAATCTTTAAAAAATAAACCTATTACAAAAATCCGGACAATAAGACCAACTAAGTTGAGTATACGAAAGACCATGCTTAGCCAGAGCATCTGCAACTCTATTTCCTTCTCTATAAATGTGAGTGATGCCAAACTTCATATTCTTTATGCAAGCTAAACAAGTGAGTCATTTCTGTCTAATAGACCAAGGAATCACCGGAGAAGAACGCTTAAAAATATTAACCGCATAGGTTACGAGCTAACAAAGAACAAAAAATAATAAACAACATAACCCAAAAGTAAAGGGTAGACTAATATTATTGTAATAAAATAATAATAAAAATAGACATAAAAGATAACGATGATGATAACCATCATGATCATCATCATCATAATAATAATAATAATAATAATAATAATAACAATAATAATAATAATAATTGTTAGATAAGTGCTCTAAAGTCAATCACCTTTAACACTTTTGTATTGAATTTATTTTGATTAATACAGTGAAAGACATTTTTTTCATTAATTTGGTATTCGTTTATATATGAATGGATATTGATCTTAAATTGAATTAATGAAGTCCATAATACAAAACATAGCATGAAGGAAATTATGACGAGATCATGATAATGAGATTCCTATCATGTACAATTATGTCAGTATCTAAATAATCCCTAGTCATAGAATTAATAAGATAGGACATTATTCATCCAGATAGACTAGCACGTGTTATACTTCTTGATTTAATCAAGTAGTGGATCTCATAAACTGTAATATGAGATGTTTAGAGTTAACATATGGATGCTTGCTAAGGGTAGTAAATACATCGAATGACCTGCTATGAGATTATAATATGAATGATCTATCGAATGTCAATGATTAATCTCATCATAGCAATGGTGCAAATATCCTAAGAATTGAAGTACTCAAGGATATCTTGGATACTAATCTTATATTTTGACATCATTCCTTGTTACCTTAAGACAAGGTCACTCTTCGGGTGGTAATTGGGTACAACTATTGGTATTCGAAGGTAATTGGGTAGCCAATAAAGGATTCACTACTCTTGATAGAAGGAGATGATACCCATGGCTTATTGTCTGGGTCATTACTCGGGAGTCTCTGGCTAGAGCAATTATATGTCATGAAGAGAGTCTTCGATGACACATAGAGTAATGAGATCCTAGGACAAGAACTAACATCACTTGGACTAGATGTGACGTTGTCAATCTGGTGGGAGTTGACAAATAGCTTATACTTCGAACCAAGTGGGGTATAGTATGATGAAAGGACGAATTGCACGGTAATTGTCTATAGAAAAGTTTATAAGTTGGATAATTAACTATCAAAGAGTTTATGAGTTAATCCACTTATAATCCGGTAAATTGGCATCATGAAACTCTTCATGATTTACTTGAATTAAGAGCTAGTTCAAGTACCTAAAATAACTGAGAACCTAAGGATGACACGCATAAAAGATCGGATAAAAAACATAATATATATGGCCAATTTTAAGTAGTTCACAGCCGTGACATCAAAGGTAAGTTCAATTTTTTTAAAAGGCCACGATCGTGGTTCATCATGACAAAGGGCACGAATGAGTATATAAGTGAGTTCTTTACTTATGTACACAAGTTATTACCACTCCATACAAAGATAAGTGAGAGCATAAGGGCTCTAGAAGAGTTCCAAAGTGAGAGAGAGGGATATCAAGAATCTTGTTCTTGCAATTCATGCAATTGTTGCATGAATCAAAATGCATACAACAAGATTCTTGATCTATCTTTCTTCTTCTTGAGTTTCTACTAGAACTCATCTAATTTAGTGCTCAAATCACCCTTATACATTGTTTCTTCATCTTCTTTGCGTGTTCTTGGGTGATCAAGGAAGGATTTGATGTTTACAACAACCCAAACAAGGTGAAGAAACAAGAAAGGAAGAGAAAAAAAAGATAAAAATGTTTTATATTTCATGCCCTTTACATATCCTTGCATGCATATATGATTATGTGACTTTTGGGTCATCATGGTGTCGGAATCTTGATTTCGAAACTTCCGCTGCATTCACATGCATGTGATGCATGCATCCTTGACTAACCCTACAATAATAATAATAATAATAATCATCATCATCATCATCATATAAAGATAAATAAATATACAAAAATAAAAATAAAAATAAATAATACAATAAATATATATCAAGGTAACGAATAAAATTAAAAGATAAAATAAGTAAATAAATACACAAATAAGAAAGAAGACAAGTAAATAAGTAAAAACAAACAAGTCATTACAAGATATTTTTAGGCTAAGGAAATATTAAGCTAAATAACTAAAAGGAAAATACTACTTATTAAAAGTTTAGGCTAAATACAAGACACAAGAATTTAAAAAAAATGTTTAAAAGATCTATGAAAAAGAAAAGGATCTCTCTACCTGAGATCCTTTACTCGAATCCTAGTATATTATAGTTTTCCATTGAGGGATAAGTCTTCGATAAGTTCCAAGCTAGCCAAATCATTCTTGATCACCTCCCCGTAGTTCTTCTTAGGCCTTTGTGTTCTTCACTTGCAATCCTTATGTACAATATTCTTGCATCTTCTCATTTGAATGTCAGGATGTCTCCTCCAGGGCTGTTCCTAAAGTTTTATAGGCCCTGGGCAAAGTAAAAAAAAAGGCCTTGATAAATCGACAATATGTAAACATGTAAACTTTAAAGGGATGTATTTATTATTAAAATTTAATAGTCATATATAAGTGGCCCAATTTGTAAGTCTACGTACTCAACAAAATATTAAATGATCATAACATCAGTTAATAATATTTTTAGATAAAAGTTTAAATTATTAAACAAAAATTTTAGTAACTTTTGAATTTAATTAACATTAGTGATTTTTTAATAAAAAATTTTCTTTTATAGGAATTAATATAATGGTAAATGTAGTAATCTAATACTTCCATCCTGTTTATAAAAAATCAATCAAAATACTACCAACCTGTTTATAAAAAATAAATCAAACACATACAACTATTTACGGTTTTATTTAATTATCAAATAATTTTTATTATTATTTAATTATCACATCATTTTTAATAGAATTATACAAATTTTTATAATAAATGAAATCGTTTATGTAGTCTTTAAATTAAATAACTTAAATTATTTGATTTAGTCATATTATAACTAAACTTATGTGAACCTCTACAAGAACACAAATCCAATAATTATAACATGTGGCAAAGTATAATGAAAATTACAGTTACAAAAATTAAAATTTTATTAATGTTTAATTATATTTTTATAAATAATAAATAATTTAAAAATAAAAATGAGAAACACAAATAAGCACAATATCATTTAATATTATATTTTGATTTAAAATGCTAATATAATGTCCACGTTAATGATAAATTACAAATTAATTATAATATGTTCAAATATTTAATAAGTTAAAAATAAATAAAAATCAGAAACTTTTCTTTTAAATTATCACTCAGAACTCAGAGGACATAACTGTGAAATTTTTTTACCACCAATTTTTGAGTTGAAATATCTTAGATTCATATGATAGTGAAAATAAAAAAATTAGAGTATAAAAAATACACTCAAATGCTTCAAAAATATTTATAAATATAACAAATTAAAGTTGTAAAACTAATAAAGAAAACTATTTAGCTTCCAAGGTTAAAAGTTAGCGCTAACTTTCTCAATAATATAGTTAATAAAAGAACTATTTATTTGTTAAGGTTAGCTTTTTCTTCTTCGACAACCAAGAATTTACTATCCTTTTACATAAAAAATACTTAAAAAATAATACTCAAAAGTATTGTAAGTGGGCCCCTAATAAGAGTGGGTCCTGGACAGGTGCCCTTCCTGCCCCTACTCAGGGTTGGCACTGATCTCCTCCTAACATATTTGAACCATCTGCGCTTTGTCTCTGTTAATTTTTCCTTAGGGCAATTCCTTTTCACTAACATTAGCTATCTTTAATTTGTTTCTTACCTTTGCATTTCTAACCTTATCTCTTCAAATAAGATTGCACATCTAACGGAGCATCCTCATTTCTACCACCATCAATTTATAACCATGGACTTATTTGATGGGCTAATAGTATGCTTTATAAAACATAACTGACCTAATTGCTAAATGATAGAATTTACCTTTAAGTTTAAATGGTATCTTCTTGTCACATTCTTAGCCCAAACATAAAAAATCCTTTGACTGCTACACGTGGACATGTAATAATCATAATTTTGTGATAATATATGAATGGTTTGTAATTGAATCCATTTTCTATAATTGCATAAGTCAATTAATTATAAAGTGCCTCTCATACTTAAGACACTTCTTTTTCCAACTAGAAATACACAAAATAGAGAGCCAAAAAGACACTTCTTTTTCCAACTAGAAATACACAAAATAGAGAGCCAAAACATCCAAATAATCCAGCGATAATATGCTTGACAGGATTTGAAGATTGGTTGCTTCGACAACCTTGATTTACTTGATTGGATCATTGGCCGTGGACGATGAAGATGGGCTGCCTACAGAAGGGGCCTGCAATGGCATTAACATTGGACGGTGGATGATGGTAAGATGATGGGAGGTTCGAGTCTCCAAAAGGTAAAGCAAGACAACATGACTGCACGACAGGAGTAATGAGTGGCGAGCGATGATGGTAGGAGGAGAAGAAAAGGACGATGATAGTGAAGATCAAAAGAGGTTGCACGACACAGTATGGAGCAAAGGTGGCTGAGGAAAGGAGGGAGAGGCATACTAAAGGCAGGCAGCAAAAGCATGTTATGCAATCTATTTAGAGTTAAAGTTTAGTCTTTTTTAATTTAGTCCCTAAGTTTATAAACTTTTCTTAATTTATTTTGATATTTTACTAATATTTTGGTACCGACAAGTACTGTAAACAGATACAAAATATGTTAGTACGATACGCAAATGCTTGCTTCACTTTGAAAATAAAAATAATCTATAGAAAATGCTTTGGTAACAATTGCGTAAAGGGGTAAACAATTGAAGAAAAATGTGGAAAATAAGAAGGAAAGAGAAGTCTCAGTGGATAAAATAAAGTAGAAACAAAAGAATATAAAAAAAAAAATGTTGAACTCCAACATTAGGAGCCCCCACCCCCCGTGCCCTCAGGATTGGTGGAGGAGGTAAATCGCGGGATGTGCCTCAACTGACCAGGGACTTGGGCTTACCCACTAATCTCACCATACAAGGGGCCCAAATCTTAAAGGTTGCCCCCAAGATTCGAACCTCCACCCTGCAGGTTGCTAGCATGGCAGGCACCACACCACCCAAGCCTTTGCCAATTGAGCTATGCCCCGGGGGCAGAAACAAAAGAATATATTATCTATAGCTTGTAGACTAGCGTGTTCCTCGTTGTTCTTGCTTAACTAGTCATTGTCTTGCTTATAATCGAACTAAAGTATACAGATATCAAATGTCATTGTCTTAGAGACGTAATTAAAATCATGCATAACCAACACACAAATCTTGGAAGCCGACAACGTGGTACACATTTAGGCAGTAGAAACGAAATTAAATGGATGTCTTGGCGGAACATTATCCTAGCATTTGTCTTGTCTAGAACATTTTTCCACATTATAGATAATAATAACTGAAAGATAAGGGCCATATGTAAGAACATTATTACTCTAGATTAATTATAAGAATATTAATTAATCTAGAGTAACTATTAATTAATAATTATAAGTTATTTACAAATATTAGGTTCAACTGAATATTTTTAATTTTTGTATATTACTCAAACTCGATTATCATTTTTTTAAAGTTAACTTTTGAATTCAAAATTGACTTATTATCAACCCTTCTATATAGGTTTAATATATTCAAAAACAAAACCGAAAGTTGTATGCACTTATAAATATGAGTTCAAATTTATTAAGTCCTTTGGAATATTTATTAAGTGCATACAACTTTTGGTTTGGTTTTTAGTATTCATAAATTAAATTAAACCGATGCTTTATTTTTCTTTTTTATTAATTACAAATCAATAGCTTAATGGCTTGACTTAGTTAAACGATTTTATTTGAACAGTTTTGATGATTTGGGTGGTTTATGCTCATTTCTAAAACAATCCAAATTTATCTTAATTAACCTTTTAATCATCTGTGCTTGTTATAAAATTATATTTTTGAATGAGATATTTCTTAAATGTCTTGTTCGATTCACAAGCTATCCAGCTCCGTGAGTTATAGTCAAGACGTGTTCACATTTAGTTCAATTTAATTTTTAACTTTTCTCACTACAACAAACTAGGTTTTTTGCAACGAATTTAAACATTGTTAAAAAAAATAAAAATCGTCGCTATTACTAATATTCGACGATTACATTTTGTTACCAATCTCGTTGTGGAATTCCGATAGCAAAACAATATCGGCGACGTTTCACATAAATCGTCGCAAAAAGCTTTTTGCGACAAAAATAATTCGTTGGAAAAAATTATATTACCGACGATATGGTGGAACGTCGGTAATGTTTTTGCATGACGTTTTTTTAGTAGATAAAAGTCTTTGCCCATGAAACCTTAAGTATCGGTATTTATTTTTAGTGACGATTTATTTTTTTATGATTTATTTTTTTAACAAAAAACTTTTAGCTGCAAATTCTTCTTGTAGGGAAACCTTTTTAGAGATGTTTTTTGAACGTAGGTAAAAAACTTTTGTGATGAATTATATTTGGTCGCTAATAAGTATCTATGACAATTTTTCTTTATTAGCAAAAACGTTTTAGTTACGAAATATTTGTTGTAGCAAAAACTTTTTACCAACGTTGTTTATATTTAGGGAATTAGTTTTTGTGACGAATTTTCTTTGGTAGCTAATAGTAATTAGTGACGAAATTTAATTTTGAATTCAATAATAAAAATAAAATTTATAAACGGATTTATTTTAATTTATTACAATATTTAAGTTTTTTTTGATGAATTACTTTTGATAGCTTATATTGTTTAAAAACAATTTTTAATTTTTAATTTTATAATTATTATAATTGTTAAAAACGAATTTATTTTAATTTATGAAATTTTAAGACATTTTAATATTTTGTAACTAATCAAACATATAAAATGGAATGCATGCCATATATAAAACAATGTTTACATCATTTACAAATTAAGAGTCTGAATCTTCGTCGTTACTAGCACTGTGATATGAAGAACCTAGCATTTGTTTAATTGATTTTTTAACGTTGCTAATTTCTTTTAGTTCTCGATTTAACTTGTCTTCTTACATTGTAATTTGTCTTTTGTGCATTGTAATTTTGTCTTCAGTACCTGGTTCTCCTCTTGAAGCACTGTCAACATTGCTGGTCATGAGGAAGAGGTTCCAACCGGCTTAGGGTCATACCTAAGCCTTTTAATATAATCCGATTGTGTACCAAGGACATTGTCGCAAATGTCGTTGACATTGGGTTGATTTCCCTCAGATAATGACGCTTGCAACAACTCCTGCATCTTGATTTACAATGTACAGAAGAAAATGCAGTTATCTTAAAAATTGTTAGTTAAAATTATATTTTAAAAATTGTAATATAATTTATTTGTACTTACATAATTATTTTGTGCCTCATCCGACGTCCAACCTTGCCCTTCCTTGTAATGTGTGTGTGCTTGTACAGTGTGATCCGATCAACTATTACCGTCAAAGTTGTGTTTGACTCTACAATAATTAAAATTAAATTGAACCAACTACAATTTATTGTATTAAAAAATAAAATAATAAATTGAACACGTTATACTTACTAATTCTTGTCAAACAACGACAAATGATCTAGACCCAGTGTTATGCGGAGTCGTCATTTTTGCTCTGTTGACTTTCGCTTTATGATGCTTTTCCAAAATAAAGAGAATTAGTCATAAAATGTATAAATACAATTAATAGAAGAAAAAATGAAGAGAAGAAAACAAACCTGAAACTGCGGTAAAGCCCAATAATCACACAATTTATGCCAATTTGCTTCAGTCTCCCTTTTCGGCACATGTCTCCTGGCATCTTCATCAGATGGGAAGGACTGATAATATTTATGCAGTCGATAACAATGATCTTTCAGCCTTTATTTCAGCAGTAAAGATACGCTGTTTGAAACCTCAGGTTGCTCGATATCTACAATATTAAGCTTCATCTGTGAAAACACGTATTAGATAAGGTATTAATTTAGTTAAGCAAAATTGGAATATTTATAATGAAATCAATTGAAATAATACCAAAACTTTATCCAAAGCATTTTGCAGTAAGTTGTCTTCCTTCAACTGTCTGAAATGCTGAGGGCAAGGCAACTCATTCCGAACAACAACGCCCAACCCACTAGTCAATTTTGCTGCTTGGATCTTATCAACTGGGTGCCCTTGTGACGGATCAATAGTCATGGATAACTTGGAATTCATTGCAACATTCATCCATTACAACTCAACACCTTTTGTCTTTCCTATACCTCATTTTCTGAGGTTAGTATTAGAACCTGAAAAAACAACATAATGATTAAAACCGACAAAACATTTAATGAGTACATAAATGTATATACGCTTGGTTATTAATAACAAACCTAAAAATCCCTCAAAACTACTAGATGATGTTGGTGAAGGTTGTTGTTGCAAACTTTCCTCATGCGATGATGCCATTGTTGGTTTTTTTGTTGGAGAGACATCATCGCCCGTAACCACTCTCTTTCCTTTGTTACGACCAGGTCCTATAGTAATCAACCTGTATCCAAATCAATAACATCAACAATATATATAAAAAAAGACAACAAATAATGAAAATGATCAACTACCACAAAACATAACTAAGACATTAAAAATATACTTATAATCATTGTATATCAACATAATTATAATATCAACAACATAAGACCTATAATTATGTTATTAACATTTTAAAGAATAAAAACAATGAAACTTACATTCAATCATCGTCATCAAGATGAAGAAAATTATTATCATTAAGATGATGTTTGTTTGATTCTTCATCACTAATATATTCCAGCAAAGTATCATCATTGTCATTGAAGTCATCCTGAGTATAGTCTTCATCTGTTTGTAAGATAAGATGAGGTTGGATTTCATCCAGTTGAACTATATGTGGCTCGACATCTCTCCTATAGAATGAAGATATATCTACATCTTCTACTCTAATGCCTTCATTATTGATCTCCAGTTCACTATCTTGATAGACTTCATTAGCATATTCATCTAATTCACCAACATCCCTTTTACAGAAATAAAAAACATTCATTTGTTGAAACTTTTGAACAACCTTCCACCCAATATAGTATCGTTAATGGTGAAGAAGCGTGGCGATGTCAGAGGTAGCAGAGAAGCAAAGAGCGCGTGAGGGAGAAGGGGGGAATTTGGGCGTTTTAAGATGTTTTAAGTGGGATGACATCGTTTTTCGTGATAAAATTTTTTACCGTCCAAACATTCCGCGACGAATACATAATTCGTCACTAAAAGCAATCCTTTTACCTACGATATACAAAAATCGTTGCAAAAAGGTTTGTCATAAGGCAAAAATGACATAGTTCTAATTATTATGATAGCACACAATTTGTGACGCTAACTATATTCGTCATAAAAGGGCTTAGCAATTAGCGACGAAAATGAAAATCGTCGTCAATTGCCATATATTTAGCTACCATGATTATAACTGTCACTAAATACCACGTTTGGGCAACGAATTACTTCTTATCGTCGCAAAATATACAACAATATGCAATGAATCAAGGAATCATTGCTACAAAGTTCGATTTGGCTATGAATTTAGTTAAACGTCGCCAAACTTTTCTTCATTCTTCTTTAAAAACCCTAACCCTTATTTCCAAACCTTTTTTTCTCTGTAGTCTCGAACAACTCTTCCCAAAATCAATAATCACCGACATCTTACGCATGTATCAGAGCTATTCACTTGATTGAACACACGGTCCGCAATGCTCTAACTTCTTTTTTACTATGTTCTATATTTTTATTTGAGTTGTTCTTCATTTTATAAATCTATTACTAACCAGATCTGCTCTTTGATTGACAAGTTTCTATGATAAAGTTGTGATATTTATGTTTCTACAATAGATCTGGACATTCTTTGTATAGATCTATGTAGATCTATACATTATTCATTTTTTACGCTGTTGAAGTTGATTTTTTTATCTTTCATAATTGTTTTTTTTAATTTCTTTGTGTTATGTTATTTGCACATTGTCGTTGGAGAGCTTGGACTGTGTTAATGTTAGTTATGGAAGGGAAAACATATGGTTTGCTTTTGAATCTTAGGATATCATTGTCATGTCTGTAAGGTGTTCGATGATATTTCTATTACGATTTGCATATCAAAAGTGTTATACTCAATGCAATATCTACTGAATCTTCTAAACTTGACTCTTGATGGTTTTAGGTTCTCTGTGATTGGAAGTAGCATTGAATGTGTTTATGTTGGTTATGGAAGGGACAACATATGAATTGCATTTGAATTTTGGGATGAGTTTGTCATGTCTGTAAGGTGTTCGATGATATTTCTGTAACGATTTGCATTTGAAAGGTCTTATGCTCTAGGCAATCTATTAAGTTCTAAACCTTAGTAGTTTCGTTTTTCATCATAATTGAACTTCAACATATTATCATTTTATTCTAACTCAACTTTTAAAGCATTTTCCTTTAAGCATTGTTAATGAAGGAATGCCAAAATGGAGACTAGTCCACGATGGCCCTAATTCATTCCATTGGGAGGAATGTGGCAAAATTGTGCTTACTGAGCAAATTGATACTGAAAAGGAAATCTCCCGTATCAGACGAATTCCTCATAAACCTTCCATGACTGATCTTCTAGAACAAGGTATTTAGTATCATCCGAACAACGTCACTTCCTTTATTATGTTCATCTCACTTCTTTTTATGAAGCTACTATATATATTCACATTTGATGATTCATACTACATGTTGATTGAAGCTGCTTTTAGTCTCGAATTTGACATATTAGCCTGTGGTGATAGGAGCGCTGTCACAATAGTCAGTAAAGGAAAATCGATTGATTTAGCAAATTCATCAATTCTAAATACTTTGTCTGGTCGTGCACATATGCATGTCACTCCAATTTCAGTTTATTTAAGCACTAATATGATAATATCTAACTTATATACTAATTGTGTTTTAGGTTCTAAATCTAGCAATCATTTCACTGCATCCTCTTCAAATTTAGAAATAGCAAAAAAGCTGTTAGAAGAGGGTGTGTCAAACCATACTATAGTTGAGGGGAAAGCTATTACTGTTTAATTTGGTGCGTTCAAACGTGTAAGACCCCTTCTGGGGAATCCAGATATTGGAGACTCATTTACATTTACCGACTCTCGTGTCACTTGGAATCCAAATAAATAATTATATCATTATCAGTTATCGAGTCAATCAACTGAACTCAACTTTAAAGTTTAATTCTTGTTGTATAAGCAATAATTTGCCAAACAACATATGTATTACTTATGGGTCAAGTTGCATATTGTTGAATATCAACTGTTATTGTTCTAGTTCTATGAGTGTATAAATTGGATTACTTTCAATTATAAGTTCGTACTACTCCATATACCATTTTATTATATTGATAAAATAATTTAAATTTTTATTAACTCATTTTTTCAATGTTAATTAATACTAATGATTAACTAATGTTAGCTCCGTAACCTATATGATATCAGTTTTTTAAAAATTACGTTGATAAAATTATTTTAAATTTTTATAACTAATTTTCCCAATTTTAATAAATACTAATGATTAATATTGATAGTACTGTTTATCACTTAAAATTATGTTGTGAGTTTTTCTTCAATAATACATTGTAAAAATTCAAAACAAATCTCCAATAAAACATATATCAACTGTGATAATTTATAAAAATGTTAGTTTAATAATTTATGAAAATGTCAATTATTTAGCGATGAATTCCAGAAATCATCACAAAATGTTTACATTTAGTGACGAATATTAGAATTCATCACTGAATGTGGAACATTTGGTGACAATTCAAAGAATTCGTCGCTCAATGCTAGACATTTAGTAACGAGAAAAAAAATTGTCGCAATACGTATAAACTTTCGCGACCAAATAAAACTCTCATCGCCAAATGCAGAACTTTAAGTGACGAATCTTTGAATACGTCGCAATATGTTTGAGTAGTTATGGTGACGTTTTAAGAAATCATCACAATTGTGTGTTTTAGTGATGTATATATGGCATCGCCACCCATACCCTGTCATTTGGTGACAATTGTTCACAATTGTCACTAAATATAGAGTATTAGGCGATGATTTTCGTGTTTCGTCACTACAAGTTTTTCCTTTAGCGATGTTTGTTGTTGTCGTTAGTAAATTACAGCTTTTAGTAACGAATATTTTTAAACGTCATAATATTTTGCCTTTTGGCAAAGAATTTTTTTCGTCACTAAAGAAATCGTCGCCAAAAGTTTATATTATTGTAATGTCTATTTGATCTACTTTAATAAGTTTCGTTATCAAAAACCAATCAATTAATTAATTAATCAATCAATTTCTTAAATTAATAAGTTTTATAAATTAATTAATTTTCATTTAATAATCTTTGTATTCAATTAAACTTCAAATTCTTCTATAAGTAAAAATAATTTTTTCAATTATTTTTCAAATTATTTAATTTTATTTCATCATTAGTTGCTTTTATGACATACGGTCTAATACAAATTAAATCTTTTAAATCTTAAAACTTTTACTTTACTAATTTAACTTTTGATCTAATTTTTAAAATATTAATAAAAACTCGTGGAACTTGCTTTGCTTACTTTTATATATCCCTTATCGTATATTGATTAGTCCAATGATTTTCATAATAAACGTCATTTTGTTTTACTTTGAAATAAGATATAAATGTATAAAGAAACATTTAAACCTTTATATTTATTAAATTTCGAGTCTATCATTATTTATTATTTATTACCATTACACATTTAACAATTCTAAGTTTCAATAATTGGCGACTGTTAGTGGGAGTTACGAAGTGTATACTACGGTAGGTTTCAAGATCCTGTCGACCGACCCCAAAGATTCGGACGTAAGAAATTGGGAAGGGAAGACGTAGAGCATAGAAAATAAGAGCAAGTTTGTCTTTGCCATGTCTGCAATATCGGTCAGTCAAAGTCGAAGATGTGCGCATGCGTGTTATACTTATACGTGATCCCATTCCCATCCCAGCTCTACAACAAGACAAGTTCCTAGACTTCCACGCGTTATTCCATGGCTGTGTACAGCACGCCCCATTAGTTTCCTTGTTATATAACCAACTAACCAAGGGCCTTTCTGTTTTCTTGTTTTTAATTTTTCAAATTTAATGAAAAATTTTATTGCTTTAAATTTCTAAATTCTGTTTTTAATTTTAATATTTTGTGATAATATGATTTATCATCAATTAAATATACTATTTAATTAAACATAAATTTTATTTTATTTTAATTACTAATAATTAGTTGATTTTTTAGTAATTATTTAATAAATATAATTTAAATTTAAAAGATCTTTAAAATACATTAAAATAAAATTAATTGTAATAATTTTAACAAATAAATACTAGCCCAAATAAAAATTTACTTATTTTTATATTTCACTACTATTTATCATTAAATATTATACAGATATGGAAATGAATTTGTTTGCTCAATTGATTTATAAAATTAAATTTATCTTTAATTTTATATAATATTTTATTATTATCATTAATAAAAATATAACAACATTAACATTAAATAATATTTTATTAATTTTCAAAATTAAAAATTACAAGAAAGACCAGAAGTAAAATTAAATGGTCATTGTTAAATTTATTTAGATAAGAGCCTTGGGGTTTAAAACGTCAGTTTCTTTCACGCTCCTGGACGATGGTTGGTGAGAATGGCATGTGTTGTTGCATGGACAGACAAATCAGCTTCCGGTGTTACAGGAAGATCTGTTAAGCCTTATCACTTAAACGTAAGCTTTCACATGCAAGAGGACATATCAAAATCTACAAGACGACTAGATTGTCCTCGTTATCATTCTAAATCCACAGAATCCGTCGTAAGATAAACAAGCTAGGACAGCCGTTGGATCGTGAGCCAGGTAGTGGCATCATATTCCAAAGCCTTTTTAGGCAAATCCTATGGTCCCTCAAGAAGTGAACAAAGATCATTGGCCTCCATGTGCCCTAAAGTTACAAAAGAACCCATGGTGGGTGCTGCAATGCATATCTAGGCCCCAAAAGAAGCTAGCTATAACGACCCAACACCCATTACGAGGTCTAGCTCTCTTTGACCATCATCATGACTAAAGGACCACCAATCAGAGTATGCTTATGGTGTGCCTATATTCTTTGCCTAGTTTGAAATTTGAACCCCTCCCTGCATGAAATGGAAGCATATGATCTTACATGGACGATTCTCCTCAGCCTCTACCATATTAATAATGACCTTGTTATTACCTGTAAGTTGTAATGCTGTTAGGGCCTGTGACAAAATTTTATTTATGAGCTTGTGTTTCTTCTTTTATTCTACACTTCTAGCTTGTTTGCACACAGCACCCTTTGCTCGAGAAAGAGTGGCATGATTGATTTCAGAGTTCTTCACAGAAAAAAATAGCTTTCGAATATTAGAAATGGATCGACCCACCTTTTCTTGTACTTTCATTTGAGCCAAAAAAGACGCAAAAGCATCGACTTAGTAATCAAATCTCTTTCTCTTAAAAAAAATGGTGGTGGAACCTATCTTGTGACTCAAGATTTTCGGTATGAGGTGTTGGATCTGTGATTAAGTCATGTCTCAGACTAAATTACTCTGTGTAATTAAAGTCATGACATGAATCACAAGGATTAACTCATTCTGTAATGTAATAATATTATCAATCATATACTATTTAATTATATTTGCAGTTTTTATAATACTCACTTCTTGTTAATTATCATCTTCAAAGTTTTGAGTGAGCTAGAACTCCCTTTAATTTATCAAGCTCTTGAATTAAGAACTTCTTGGAGGACTTGCTCCACCAAGTAAATCAACTAATCTCCACTGCTTTTACAATAAGGTTTCGTCTAGATGAAGTAAAACATCTAGCAGAATTTGAAATGCACAATGAGTTTGTGAGTTTCAGGAGAAATAAGGGACTGAGACGCAAGAAAAGCTTTATAGATCTACCTGCATTATGTCTACATTAAGTGTAGGTTGTCAAAAGCAAACCCTACAAAAGTTCCGTTCACATCCACTAACATGCAATCATCCAGCTTTTCTCTGGTGTAATCCCTGTCAAAATGATGAAAAACATCAACTTTATCTTAACTAAACTGACGTGTCTAAATGACTCTCGCTATTTATAACAACAGCAACAGCCGATCAGCTCAGTGTAAATTTTGCTAAACGTAAAGATTAATAGTAAAATCATCGTTTTGAATTTTTCTTATATTAGCACGATGTAATTAATATTAATAATTAATTTTAGGCATTTTATTTTATGCAATATTACCATAATATCACTTAAATTCTCCTAAAAAAAGCTATAAACTATCAATAAACGCTCTTAGATATAAAAAACAATAAAAATGATAGAAGAAGTTTTTGTGTGTGTTGTGGGAATTTTGAAAGACACAAATCTTTATTCTCTAATCATTGATACGATCATCTTATTCTGGAACGAAAAAGAAACAGACAACAATGATGACTCCATGGGATATGGTAACAGTAACACAAGAACACCAATCTATCTAACACGACAACAACATTCTTAGGTTTATTGTTCCCATGAACAACACTTTATTCACCTGACACTCAGTTTGTGCCTTTTGAATTGGGCCCCCTCCCCCTGTCATTTAGAGTGTGTTCCTTACGCTGCCAATTGAAATTGGCTCTTATCTTATTTAATATTTAAGCTTTTTTTAAGATTATCAAATTAAATATAAATTTATATGTTATAATTATTCTAAATAAACAATTTACGTTCGGAAAGGTGGCATTTGCACTTGTGTGTGTAGCTAAGATTTGCAGGACCTGAGTGTGACAATTGGAGGGAAGAGCGTCACGTGAGAGGCACACGGGAGGGGGAATCGATCCTTTGCTTGTGGGAGGAGATTGAGTGGCCCAACTGGTCGGGTCCCGCCAGTGGAGTGCTCTTTCGGTATGCGTTCTTTATCGAAAACGCCAAAATCCATTCTCCGTAACGTCACACACGGGTTGACGACCACTACGCCGCTAAATCTGACGTGTCGCCTTTCAAAATCAACCGCTCTCAGTGTTGCGGCCTCATTAGACCTTCACGACATCAGGGTCGTTGATCTGTCAGTCGTGATATTTAATTGATAAAGTGGGGCCCTTGTCACAACAATTCACAGACAAAGAAAGGGGCCCACGAAGATTAAGCCCACCGACAGTGTATGGACCGTAGCTACATAGTATCCGAGTACAAGCTCAGTCGAAGATGGGGTCAGAGAGCTTGCCTTTTTCACTCTTCTTATTACCAAGCCATCCTCCCCCTTCTTCCCACTGCATATCACAAACCCAATATCTCAGTCAAGTACTTGTGCTCTTTCCCTGTCTCTCTTTCTTCTGCATGGTTAACGATATGGAATGATCATTCGTTTCCTCAAGGAAAGGACAGGGGTTGGGGGCTAACTAGCTCGGATAGTTCATTGCTGTGCCTCGTCTGCGCGTTTTCTATTTGGTTGGATCAGTAATGAGTCTTACATCACTGCAAGTTTGCATGGACTCTGCGGATTGGCTTCAGGTTTGTGATCTTTCGGATAAATTCATACGCCATTTGTAATAATATGCTTTCGCAATGTGATGCATCCTGCTTTTGAGAATACACCAATTTTACCAGAGGAAACAAAAATGGTGATCAAGGGAGTGAAGTGTCTGTTTAGTTTAGGCTTGAAAGCGTTAATAGGACGAGCAACATCTGTTAATGCTGAGTTTTGGTTTGTGGAGTCTTTTTCTCATTTTGGGCACTAGCCTTATAGCATTCTTGTCAATATCCGGAAGGACAGAAGGACAAAGGAAGGTCCAGTGATATTTCTGATATTTACCCTTTGGCTTTTGCATGTGGCAGGACACGATTCACGATGAGTCTGGGATGGATTCTTCTTCACCATCTGGAGAAATGCTCACATGCTCCAGGCCTTTAATAGAGAGGAGGCTAAGGCCTCCACACGACCAAGCTCTCAAGTGTCCAAGGTGTGACTCTACACACACCAAGTTTTGCTACTACAACAACTACAGCCTATCTCAACCGAGGTACTTCTGCAAGACTTGCAGGAGGTACTGGACCAAAGGAGGCACTCTAAGGAACATTCCTGTTGGTGGTGGCTGTAGAAAGAATAAGAAAGTAAGCAAAAAGTCGAATGATCAATCGGTTAACCAAAACCCAGGTTCAGCATCATCGTCTCATCACCACAATCCCACTGATCTTCGCCTCTCCTTTCCTGAGATGCAGCAACTTTCACACCTCAATAGCATACTTGGCGCCCAAGGAACATTGACAAACCCTAACTTCATGGAGAGCAAGTATAGCCTCGGCATGCTCGAACCTAGGCCCATTGATTTTATGGAAAGTAAGTTAGAAACTATAGCGGGCAGCTCAAGGAACTATGATTTCATTGGGAATGGTGAGATAGGCATGGCTGGGTTTGGAGATCATATAATGAGTAATCATGGGTTACCACCAAATTTCCACAGCCTTTGCTCTCCACTTGGCATCTCATCAATTGATGCCAATGGTGGCGGTATGATGGAACCCTGTCAAAGGCTGATGCTTCCATATGATCAAGGAAATGATGTGGACGTGAAACCTAATCCTAAGCTGTTATCACTTGAATGGCAAGACCAGGGCTGCTCTGATGGTGGGATTGGGAAGGACACTTATGGATACCTAAACAACTTCGGAACATGGAGCGGCATGATCAATGGCTATGGTTCGTCCACGACTAATCAACTGGTGTAGGATCTATTAACGTCTCACCAAGAGTTAATCATAAGCTGGTAATTTCGAAGCAGATGCCTTTTGTATCTAAGAAGACGGTCTTCAAGTTTCATTGACTTGAGGAGCAGGAGTGTGAATGAGTACTTTCCTTAGTCTACAAATGGCTATCCTAAATTAATGTCTGTTTAATATATGTTGTGATCTTGTTTCATCTTTTCCTAGAATGGCGTCCTTCGTGTTCAAGACATTCTATGCTCCAGGATCTTGTTGTAATATCGAGGAAGATTATAGTAGTTAGGAGTGCTTTTCATAGTATAAATCTCTGAAAATGTCTTACCGACTTTATCTCTTTTCTGCTAGTCTGCCTCTGAATGCCTGCGAGTGATAAAGATATAGTTGAAAAAAGGGTTCAAAACTGCCTATATATGTCGGAGTGAACTGGAAAGTGGAGTTTTCATAGGATAATGAATACAAAAAAAAAAAAAAACGTGTCATTGACGTGCATCCCTGTTGAGCTTAATGCTTGAACATAGCAGAATATAAGAGTTCATTCTAAGATCTTTTTAATTTATAAATTAATCCTTAAAACTATCTTTATTTACATAACAAATTCTTATTTAAGTGAGCTTTTAAAAAGAATTCTCATGTAATATAAGGAAATAACTATCATTATTCCTTAATTATGTTCTTATTATCATGTTTTTATTATCTCGTTAATTTTGAATTAT
>JAOSBO010000007.1:25496407-25506999 GCA_027563915.1 Erythroxylum rotundifolium
TGAGTATTTAAGGTTTTTACTATTCAATTTGCTATGTACACATACAAGTCAATCCCCCTTTTTAATAACAAACAAATTGTACCCTACCATAATCTAATTTGAAACTCTAACACAATACAAGTCAATTTTCTAGAAGCACAAATCCAATTCGAAACCTTATTATAATAAATTGGATTTGTGCTTTCGACTAGCACAACATAAGTCAATTTTCTAGAAGTACAAATCCAAATTGAAACCTTAGTACAACAAGTTGGATTTGCGCTTTTAGAACTCTAACACAATCCATTTGAATACCATTTTATATTAAAAGCGATTCAGAGGTGAAAAAACAATAGAGAGAGAGGACCAATCACACCCTAGTCGATGCCAAAGGAAGTCTGGCGACTACTTCTTTAGTTTTCACCAGACGAAGAAATCACTCTCTTATAAAAAGCACCAACGCACGAAATCACAAAGATAGAAGAAGCATCAATGCATGATAGAAGAAGCACCAACGCACAATAGAAGAATCACCAGCTTTGGGGGATTTGGGAGATTTTAGGTTACAGAGTTTTAAGCATTGTGACACAATGAAGAGAACGAGAAGAGAGGCAGAAGAATTTTTATCTGGTTTTAGTTGAAATGACGTCATTTTGCTATCAAAGCTAAACGACGTCGTTTCACTAGTAAGACAATCTTCTCCTAAACCAAGGTGTCTAACTAGTGAGGGGCGTCAACACATGGTTATGCTATGTCAACACAAATAACAGTGAGACTAACATCAGACTATAATTGAAAAAAATTAAAAATTTGGACATTTTATTGGTACTTTTTAAAGCTCAGGCTATAATTGAAAATTTGAAGAAAGTTTAGGTTTTTTTAGTAATTAACCCTTAAACAAATTAAACTCATTTAATTTATCTTTAATTTTCTAAGTAAACAATTTATATCCACAAGTCAAGATATAAAGTCTTGCATCATATCATAACCACCCAACTATTTAAAAATTTAAAAGTGATTTTGACTAACCTTTATGTGTATGATTTTTCATATAATTCGATCCTCTAACCATACAATATTCTGATTAGACATGGAGTATAAAATTAATGTCTACTCTATTTATGAGTCCAATTATATTAGTTCGCCACCATTAATTATTGTTAATGACATTGTAAACTATTTAGAAAACGTCATTCCACTATGACTGAGGATTTCTCGAATCAATATTAATCGAGAATAACATAATATTCACCCTAATTACTTTAGGGCGATGAATCTTATGTTAATTACTCATCTATCTTTATATAGTTCAAGTTATATCTAATGACTACCGACTAAGCTAGTCGTTATTTAAATAGATCATAAGTACCATTAGAACATAACAATCCCTATACAAGATAACTTTAAAGGTCTCAAGTCAAAAGGTCACTTATACAATCATCACTATGAAAATTTCCTTAGATATATAGGTAATGTTCCAAATGGATTTCTCATATGGGGACAATTTAGTGAACTTGTTCTTTAACAAGCACCCACACATTAGTTTAAGTATCTTTATACTTTAGTTGATAAGATCGACTACTTCTTCCATAGGAAAAAACATAACATGTGATAGTATTTTTATGTTCTATTAATGCCTAGTCTTAATAGAACAATGATTGGTAACAATTTAAAAAAAATACATAAATGTAATATGAATCACAAAAATAACCTCTTTGTAAAAAAAACAAAGGTAAGGTTGTGTAAATCAATGACCCTCCCTAAACTCCTGCATAGCGAGAAGTCTTGTGTACTAGGTACTTTGACAATATGAATCTCATAATTATAATCTCATTATAATTTCATTTGCAATGTATAATTATCTCATGTATTTTATCATATACGTCTAAATTTATACAAGACAAAGAATGAATTTAAATTATTTGTCACTAAACTACAACCAACTGATTGACTGTAGGGTGTAATCAAACAAGTAACACATTTGGATGTATACATGCATAAACAATGCCATTTGTGCGTTTCAAGGGGTATTTTATATTTTGTGAGGTGTTTTCTTCTTTCACCTTAAAATAATTAAAAATGAAGTTTCAATATATTTATAATTCTTTGATGAATATGAAAAGATATTAATTAGATGATAAATAATTATATTTTATATAAAAAGCTTAAATATTTGAATATAGTTAAATTTAAAATAATTTCATATTTTGCAAATATAAATTATTTCATAATAAATCTTAATTTATTATCAATAAAATATTAAGTAAATTATTTATTTGTATATTTATATGTAAAAATAAAATTTAAGTTCAAATAAATTTATCAAATTTCAAACTTAAAATTCTTTTATTACATATTTATCGACGTTTATAACTATTTTATTTCAAACTTCTTATCAGCCTCTTGAAAAAATTTTCCAAAGATGATCTAATAATAAATGTAATAAAAAATTATTAACAATCTAAACTTTCCACTTTTTTATGTAGAAATATAGAAAAATTCATACTTTATTCTGAGTCTAAAGATGTTGATGGTATATATATATATATATATATATAAGAAAAGAGAATCTCTAAAAAATTATATATATGATTTATTCATTACGGTGTATAATTTTAAGAAATATGTAAACTAGTTCAATACATTTTTCATAAATCATATTAATTTCTTTTAGTATGTGTATATGAAGAAGGCGTGTTAGTCTATTAGTATTTAGTCGACAGTTTGACTACAGCTTCAATCTTTAGCTAAGCTAAGTCGCTCCTCAATTCATCTCAGCTCAGACGAGGCTTCATGTCGCTCAGATCAGATGGTTCTTTTATCATTGTAGCAAAACTACTCCTCACTGTTTTTAGTCGCTATCTTCACAAAAGCACAAAGGGTATTAGTTGCAATCACTCCAATTATCTTTCTTTCACATCTTAATTCCGTGTCTCCTTAGTCCACGTCTTCATCTTTCCAAGACTGTCAAACTTACCCTGAAAGGCTGAAACGAACTCAGCCTCCGTAACAACATTGAACTTCTCTGATAAATTATTTTGGCTTTACTGCAGTAATTGGAATGAAAGGATTTCTCCGAGATGAGCTACTGATAGAAATAAGAGTCTCAAACACATTCTTTTTGGTGAGGATTGACTTATTATTGACGAAAAAATATTTTTGGGTTTCTTTGATTCATGTTTACTGATCAAGATATAACGTGATTCCACCGGTTTGGCTTAAGTTTAGTAGGTTATTATTAAAACAAGGGTTAACGGTAGTCTATTCTTTTCACGAACTCTCTCCATCAATGGTTTGTTTATTGTATAGTAGCTCCAAACACGGTAGTATTTATGCTTAGTCACTACTCACTACCTTATTCACGCCAAAATCCTTCTCTTTCAGACTCTCTGTGTGCAAAAATCTGAGCTCTCTCTCTCTCTGTCACTCATCCTTCAGCTTCTCCATTGCTTCATTCTCTGTAGCTGACTAGTTCTCACCGTCTTTTTGTACCCCCGTTGCTTTTTTCGGCTCATGTAACTACACCCCTCCTTTGATACTCCTCAAAGTTTCTGCCTTTTTTTTTTCACTCAAAAGGGTCTCTTTTGAATCATGTAATCTTGCTTCTTTTCTTTGTTTGCTTAGTAACCATTTGCTGAAAAGTGATTAAAAAAAGCTGTCTTTTGCTGTTGTTTTAGACATGAGTTCTCGTTGATCTCTTTTGCTGCCCATCTTTTAGGTCCTTGAAGTCTTTTGATGTCCATTTGTTTCAGACTGTCATAAACTGTCGAAATGCAGAGTGGATTAATGGGATCTCGTTAATTTTGCGCTTCTTGTTATCTAAGCTCCAACAGTATCGAACTAGATTAGGATTGCCACTTTTAGCATTTGACAATTGCAACATGTAATTTTAATCTGTGAACTGCATTTCGTTGTGTTGGTGTGCATTTTGGTGAGGCTTTGGTGATGAATAGGAAGCTTTCTTTGACAATGAAGTAAAAAGCTGCTTTAATGGATCTGAATTCATCTGAAGTCGAACGTCGATAAAAGATCTGAGCATATGGAGGATATTTGTTCTTTCCGTTAGTTTACACTCTTCTGGCTCATGATGAGTTCTGTTCATCACTGTCCTTGATTCGTAAATGGCACTTGAGATATAAGAGATTCGATTCATTTCTAATTTATTATTTTGTTTCTACAGAAAATATACTGAAATCATTCTTTAAATAATTCCTTGAGATGTAGGAATCTTCAACTGTAAATTTACGCATAGGATTCTGAACATCCAAAAGCCATGATTGTACACAGATATATGTCTCCTGTTCCTTAGTGGTTCTGCTAATAGGTTCTTATTCATTTTATCATCTGCTATGAGACTTTAGTCGTCGTATTGGCCTCTCGAGTGAACTAAATCCAGGTGTTTGGGTGTTTCAAATAATCTTCATTCATTGTTTGTTAAAAGGTTAAGTAGAGATCATATCTATTTTCTTTAGTCCCTTCTACTTCACCAAAAGTTCTGAGTTTTCATGGAGGAAACATTTGTCCCCTTTAGAGGAATTAAAAATGATCTCAAAGGAAGGCTTTTGTGCTACAAGGAAGATTGGAACGGTGGTTTCCGTGCAGGTTTCAGGTTTGTGACTCTTACTGTATATCATTAATCAGATACTTCAATATATGATTACTAAAATGTTGCGTTATGTTCTGACTTGGATGACTTGGAATTTGGAAAAGTGGTTAACTGTGCAATTTATATTAAAGGTTTGATATCTGCAATTGTTCTGCAGATATAACTAGACTAAAAATCTACGTTTTAATGTCTTCATTATTTTCTTGAATTCAGGATCCTTGCTCCGACTACATACATCTTCTTTGCTTCAGCAATTCCAGTCATATCTTTTGGAGAGCAACTGGAAAGAAATACAGGTTTGATGATCTTTACATCATCCTCTTGTTCGTGGGAGGTATATATGATCTTGCACTGAGATATCTCAGGGTACTGGACTGTTACAGATGGAACCTTGACTGCAGTGCAAACTCTTGCATCAACAGCACTTTGTGGCATCATTCATTCTATTTTTGGAGGACAGCCTCTACTCATACTAGGAGTTGCTGAACCAACAGTTTTGATGTACACTTTTATGTTCAATTTTGCAAAGGATCGGAAAGATTTGGGGCCAAAGCTCTTCTTGGCCTGGACAGGATGGTATTAGTTAATCAATATTCCCCTGGTGATAATTATCGGGTGATCTTCTGCTCATATTAACTCTGATTGTTATTTTTTGTGGTTCATAGGGTCTGTGTTTGGACAGCCTTTTTGCTCTTCTTGCTTTCAATATTGGGTGCTTGCTCTATAATCAACAGATTTACACGCATTGCTGGTGAATTATTTGGCCTTCTGATTGCAATGCTCTTTATGCAGCAGGCAATAAGGGTGAGTCTTCTTAATGAGCTTATGTCAATAATACAGGGGTATTTACAAATTTGAGCTGTGATTGTACTTAAAATGCAGTGTCACGAATTTCAACTTTCCAGTGATTTTTATGTTACTCTTACGTCCAATAAGCTACACTTTTTCTCTGCACAATGGAAAGAGTGTCCTTAATTTTGAGGAAGCTTTCTTTTTATCTTCCACCGATTTATGAATATAATTCTACAGGGAGTTGTAGAGGAGTTTGGCATACCTCAGAGGGAAAATGTTAATCAGACTGCACTTCACCCTTCTTGGCGATTCGGTAATGGAATGTTTGCTTTAGTGCTATCCTTTGGTCTACTTCTTACTGCACTTAGGAGCCGTAAAGCTAGATCCTGGCGCTATGGTACAGGTATGGCATATTGCATTGTTGAAGGCTCATTAAAGAGTCTAATATGACGAACCTCAATCAGTTTTGGTCACCATTTTCTTTAATTTGCATACGACCTATCAAGGCATGACAAAACATCAGTTGGCCTGTACATTTTATAATTGTTTATCTCATCTCACCACAATATGTTTGTTAAAGGTTCCTTGCGAGGATTAATTGCTGATTATGGTGTACCACTTATGGTGCTCGTTTGGACTGCCATATCTTACATACCAGTACATAATGTTCCAAGAGGGATCCCGAGGCGGCTCTTCAGTCCAAATCCTTGGTCTCATGGTGCATACTCAAATTGGACAGTTATCAAGGTGAATCCCTCTTTTTCACAAAGTGAGACTTGCATTAGTTTTGATTAAGCTTAACCTATACTTTCTTTGCGTTAAGGCCTTTATGATGCTTGTTTGACTGTGTAGGAAATGGTGGAGGTGCCTCCTTTATACATAGTGGGAGCATTCATTCCTGCAACCATGATTGCCGTTCTTTACTACTTTGATCACAGTGTTGCTTCCCAACTTGCCCAACAAAAGGAGTTCAACTTGAAGAAACCAGCTTCTTATCATTTTGACCTTCTTCTTTTGGGAATTCTGGTAAGCTAATGCATAGCTATGTTCCCTTGATACTTCTGCAAATATTGTCAAAATAACGAAAATAAGGATCGAACTTTAAATTTCCAGCCTTTATTGACTTCACTTTACCAGGTCATACTATGTGGTCTTATTGGCATTCCCCCTTCAAATGGTGTAATCCCACAATCACCAATGCATACTAAAAGCTTAGCTACCCTGAAACATCAGGTAATGTTCTCTCTACGAGTCAGCAAATTTGAGAAGTCATATTGTATAATTAAGATATTCCAACCTTTTGCTTTCGTGAGTTTTGGTATCTATCTTTTTCTGTAGGAATTTTATGTTTAAGCCCATCCAATAGGGTTAACACAACTGTAAAAACTTTTGTACTTGCATTAGTTGTCTCTTCATTTGTTCTTTTCAAGAAATGTTGGATCTGCTTTCTATCTCATATGAGATTCTTGCATTCTTGAATATCTATATTACTCTATCAGACAACTCATGTTAACTGTCTAATCCTTATGGCCCTTTTGCTTTTAAAACAGCTTTTGCGAAATAAGCTTGCATCAACAGCTCGAAAAAGTATGCGCAAAAATTCAAACCTGGGACAATTATACAGAAGTATGCAAGAAGCCTACAATGAAATGCAGACTCCCCTAGTCTATCAATTGCCACCCGCCCTGGTAGAGTAACCCACAAATGACTTGAGACATTAAATTGTTGTTTCTTCTCTTGTTTATGCCTTACATTAACATCTAACAGGGTTTAAAAGAACTGAAAGAATCCACAATTCAACTTGCCTCAAGTACTGGATACATTGATGCCCCTGTCGATGAGACTGTTTTTGATGTGGATAAGGACGTAGATGATCTTTTACCTGTTGAAGTCAAAGAACAGCGGCTCAGCAATCTACTTCAGGCATTGATGGTTGCTGCTTGTGTTGCTGCCATGCCTCTTCTAAAGAAGATCCCAACTTCAGTTTTATGGGGATACTTTGCTTTTATGGCTATTGAAAGCTTGCCAGGAAATCAATTCTGGGAAAGGATATTATTGCTTTTTACTGCTCCAAGTCGAAGATACAAGTGAGTTTGTGCTTTTTGAAACCCATTAATTTATTAGCAGGCTACTTTCTCATTTTCTGCTAATTATTCTCCATGAAAATATCCCACTCTCTGTCATTTGAGGTCTGAAAATGATCTCACCTCTATTGTGACTTTCTGTGGTGATCTCATACAAACTGAATAAGCTTCCAGTTATTGTAAAGTTGCATTGTGTAGCCATTATATGATCTTACACTAATGATAATGAAATAACTGCTGGTGAGAGTTTGCTTCTTATGAACACATTTCTTAATTTACAGGGCACTGGAGAAGACTCATGCGACCTCCCTTGAGACGGTTCCCTTTAAAACGATAGCCATCTTCACATTGTTCCAGACAATTTACCTGCTGCTCTGCTTTGGTCTTACTTGGATTCCAATAGCTGGGGTCCTTTTCCCACTGTTGATCATGCTTCTTGTCCCTGTCAGGCAGTATGTGCTCCCTAAATTTTTCAAAGGAGCCCATCTTCAAGACCTGGATGCTGCTGAGTATGAGGAAACTCCGGCTGTATCATACAATATACCATTTGATGTAAGTTAGTTCTTTCATGGTTTCAGTTAAATGTTAATTCTTTCATGGTTTCAGTTAAATGTTGGACTTGAGCTGGAAACTGGTAACTCCTATGTTCTTTTATCTGAACCTTAATCAGGACAAGGTGAGGTGACTTTACTTGCTTATCTATTTCTGGAAAATGATTCACGAAAATGTTATAGTTCTTGCTAGTTTATTTATGCTCATCTGTTGGAATTGCAGATCCTGAACTTCTTTATCACTTTCAGATACAAAAATATAGAACTTAGACAGACCAACCACTGCCATGGAATTTTGTCTGACACCATTCACTATCTGATGCTTTACAAATCTGACAGGATCAGGATCCTCAAGCAAGAACAACTGATATTGATGAGGGGGAAGTTCTTGATGAGATTATCACAAGAAGTCGTGGTGAGATTCGCCATATGCAGAGCCCAAAAATAACCAGTTCTACTCCTAGTTCATTGGAGATAAAACCTTCTTCTAGCCCACGGGCACCACGGAGGACATACAGCCATAAGTTCAATGGAAAGGGAATTGAAGTGCGGCAAACTCCGAGTCCTAGGCCATCTATCCTTGGTCAAAGCACTGGTGGTTCATCTTCAAGTTAAAACTTAAAATTGAATTGTGGTATTTTTCATTGTCAATTTACTCGAGAGGTCTTGTCAGAAGATAAGACTAACTATAGATCGATGCTGTCAGTAGTTGTGTGTTGTGTTTGTGTTCCTAGTGCTAACCATATCTTGTTTGCCACTCTTAACAATTCTGTACTCCCACTAAAGAACCAATTTATGACAAGGAAAAAGTTGTTTGCTATACACTTTTCTTTCCATAAAGAATGCGCAGTTATGTGATGGTTGCTTATGAATTTCATTGCCGTAGGATTTTCTTTTCTGGAAGATTGTTCTTCAATTTCTTTTGTGGTTGTTGCAAAAGAAGTTCAGCAACTAAGAAGTGGCAAGTAAAGTGAATCTATGCTGTTGTGCATGCTCTTGCTTTCTCAATATCAAAACTAGTGGAAAAGAATTAAGATATTCCTAGATTCAGTCATGTTACTTGGCATCAAATATTTTCTTGAGAAACAAACTTGCAACAAATTGGAATTCAACAGAGTGACTGAAACTTGTGATATTTTGGATATTGTTTACAGGGACTTGCTTGCCTCGGCAAGGAAATCCTTCTGTGAATTCTAACGCAAGAGTGTAGATAGTTTACTTGCTTTTATTGGTCAAATTGAAAAGTTGATATTTCAGAATGCCATCGAAGATCGAACATGCAACTTTTGGATTACAAGATTGGAAAATAACCTTCTTCATAATTCTACCATTCATGTACTCCATATATCAAAACCCTTCAACACTCACTTCAATCATTACATCATTCTTTAATTTACAATTATCCAATTCCAGAATCTAATTTAGTGGACATTCCTACCACCAACTTTTTAGCTTTTAGTAGTGTTTGCGCTACGTGTTCCATTGTGTTGTGTTGTTTTGGATGGTAATGTTCGAAGAGAAGTTTCTGACGCTGACAATTATATTCCCCACGTTATTTAATTCACTCTTACAGAATTCTTGTGAACACAATAAGAGAAGAAGAAGTTCAACCTTTATGAACTCGAAATAATTACATTTAACTGATATAATTTTGACTCTCTTTAGCTTCAAGACCTTGCTTAAGTCAAATCTACTTGTGCATTACAAGACTTTAAATATTAGTTTACAATTTAAAGAGCAATCATATCACGGCAAGAAAAAGTTTCAACTTACCACTTCTGTCCACGTCCTTGAAGTTCTCATTTATGTCCTATCAACTTATTTTTGTGGCCGTTAACATGTCATGTCATCAAACATTCTTAGCCAAAGTCTTAATGGAGCAAGTACTGAGCCAACTTGGCGCGTTGTCTAATCAATGCACGCTCCTATGGACCTATGCAATGCAAGTCCACCCGTACAAATTTCAGTTTTCCAATTGTGATTATAGATAAAAATACATATTTTTATTAAATAATTAATTGAAATTTCATAATAGTTCTTTCTTTTTATCAAAAAGTCAAATGCTTTTTTGTTAGGTAATATGCATTACCTCTCCAATACGAAGCACACATGTACAAGTTTTTTCTTAATTCAAAACAAAAATTTTTTTATATAATGGAGGAACCCGTAATTATTATCATATAGATACACACTGGATAAATCTTTAGATAAACGTAATAACCTATAAATTATAATAATTGAGTACTCCATACTAGACAAGCCCTATACAACACACTCGATCGCGAGAATGTAGATAAAAATATTTAAATTCATAATCTTTTGAGCTCATGCCCTTCATTCTATGCAAATCAGAAATCACTAGGTCGTGAACCAAAATGAAATCAAGAGTCTATAATTGGTAACCTTAATCTTAGCCGCATGTATTACAAATATGTGAAAAATTACATTAATCAATGATTGTTGTTCAAAGTTTTGGGTTTTTTTTATTTTTTGACTCAAACCTATAAATATGGTATTATAGTTTAGGATTTGATTTAGGATAATTCCTATTGGTTTTGGCAATGGACCAAGCTGGGCTGA
>JAOSBO010000007.1:25511470-25524990 GCA_027563915.1 Erythroxylum rotundifolium
CGTGATGATATGCATGAACAGCTCAACTATTTGACCTTAATACAGTTCATTGCAATCAAAATGTTTTTTCAACATGGTAGCTCCTCAAAATTTAAGCTTTACTCTCCTTGAATTTGGATCGTAAACGACGTTCCAAGGTCTTTCTGTAGAGCATGCAACGTCTTATTTTCTGCTCATACTTGCAGTTCCTGAAGAATGATCAGGCAAGTAAACTTTCTAACAACTTCTAACATCAGCACAAACAAAAGGGTTCATATAGAACCTGCTAAATCTTCCTTTTGTCTCCTTAGCATTGGCCAAAACACATTTAAGATCACAACTGAAGGTAAGCAATTAAAGCTGTAATAGAAAGTTAAGCGTTACCTTAACCTCAATTTCACAATAGTTTCTGTAGTTAATGACACATCTAATGAAATTAAACAGGCCATAGTGTTGTTGGGTTATATACTAACTTCATTTATTAGTGACCTCTTTGAATTTACCATCAATGTAGAGAGAAATAGAGAGTGGCAAACATTAATGCCTGAGTTTGCAATCAATTCAGTTACAGACAACTAAAAAAGAAAACAGCAGTACGATGATATATTAGTCTAGAACTAAAATGACTAGGTTGTCCTCTTTCTGTCCTTTGACCAAATGTTGCGAGTCAAAATTTTGTCAAGACCACTTGTACCTATGTAGAGGGAAATTGTTGAATGCAATTATTAATAGATTTAATTTCTAAATCTTGTATAGATATATATTAAGAGATGCATTTTGGGATAATAATTTATCTCTCTCTTTTCGACCGCTGACTAATGACTCAAGGCATCTTTATTTGACTCTAAGCCCTTAAACTATATTTAGTGCATAAAACTTTTTGCTTTGTTTGTGAGAGTTCAGAAAAAAAAGAAGAAGTTATTATTAATAATTAGTCTTTCCTATAAAAGAATAATAAGCTCTAAAGGTCAAACTTGTCATTTCATACTGTCACACATTATATTTTGGCAAGTCCCTATTGGGTGCATAACATATCAAAAAGGCTTGAAGTGAACGTTTCCCGAATAGCCTCTTGCCACGTGGCATATCATGTATCTACCGACCATCGCCTCGGATCAAATCACTCATTTTTATTATTCTGTTTCAACTTTATTTCATAAAAATTTATCTATTTAATAAATGGAACTAACAAAAATTGAACAACTAAGATTATACCAAGACAGAGTGCACACCAAAAATTAGAACAGGGATCTTGCGCCCTGATTTGGTATTTTTTTTTGGTCTAAAAGTAAAAGTTGACCTTCCATGTCCATTTCTACATGTTTGACCAATCTATAATGACTACACCAATAGCCGTTGAATCACAAATGACCAACGGTCAGGATCAACATAACAACATAAATGCCCACACATCCTCCCTTATTAAGGAACTCGAAGGTGGTATATTGTCATGCATTTCCTGAACACTACCACCATTTAAGCCTCAGTATCTTTTTGTGATTTTCTCTCCATGGAGTTTAATCACAAGATCTTGAGAGACACCTCCTTCCCTCATCGACCACTGCTTTCTCCGGAAAATGATAATAGTTACCCAAATAATAAGCCATACAAGAAAGATGAGTTCCCCTTTGAAGTGTGCTCATCAAAGGGGTTTCTTCAGGATTTTCAACATCTAGATACTCAGTTTCATGCTTCTGGGACGTCTTCCAATCCCATCTTTGGGGTCCAAACTGGTTCCAATTTCGAATCTTTCGATTCTTTCCCATATGGTTCTTCGACGAATGTGGATTTCTGTGAATATGAGTGCAAACCATTTGCAGATAACAATAATCATGGCGGTCAAGTTCTAGTCTTGGACAATTTCATAACTGCAACTGGAGAAGGATATCTGAATCTTCCTCAAACAAACCACACTGGTCACTTGGATGCATCTACTGCACAGGATCACATGTCCTTGACGTTGCAAGAGATGAAACCTTTGAGTTTTATAGTACCAGACGAAGTCTCGTGTGTGAGCGTGAACAATCATGATTACTATAAGAGAGTCGATAAGAACAAATCATTTCTTTCTTCTGCAAGAAATAAGTCATGGAAAGGTCGTAAGAAGAACACTGTAGTGAAGGGTCAATGGACAACTGAGGAAGATAGGTACATAGATTATATAATTTCCATTTATAGGGCATATTATTGTTGGATGATAATAGTGTTGTTCTTGATTTTCCATGTTTGGTTTACTGATATTATTCCAAATGGTTATTTGCAGGCTCCTGATTCAGCTGGTTGAACAATATGGAGTTAGAAAATGGTCTCATATTGCTCAGATGTTGCCTGGAAGAATTGGAAAGCAGTGTAGAGAGAGATGGCACAACCATCTAAGGCCTAATATAAAGGTTAAAAAATTCCATAAGGGATAGTCGCCAGATGCATTTGGTCGATCTGATGTTTCATTCTTTCCTATTCAATTTCCTAAAATCTTTAGTTTTAGCTATACAGGTGGTAGATAGATAAAGAGAAAATTGTCTTACATCCAATTGCTTTTGCAGAAAGATTCATGGAGTGAAGAAGAAGATAAGGTACTCATACAGGCTCATGCAGAGATAGGAAATAAGTGGGCAGAAATTGCAAAGAGATTGCCTGGAAGAACTGAAAACTCAATAAAAAACCATTGGAATGCAACTAAAAGAAGGCAATACTCAAAGAGAAGGTGTCGTTCTAGGTACCCTAGAGGCTCTCTTCTGCAAGAGTACATCAAAAGCTTAAACTTGGACCAAATCAATGGGGGGTTTCAAGGAAAACCTTCTATTACCGATTCATGTGCTGGTAAAAGTATCACGAGAGCACCAATTCAACTGGCCTTCGATTTCTGCCAGAATGATCGTCTTGTCCCAACTTACGATTTCAATGAAGTTTCTGATTTTGAGTTCAATGACAAAATGTTCGAAGAGGGTTGCAGTATTGACTCCCTTCTCGATGACATTCCTTCCATGGATTTGCTTGTAGATGATCATATAACCCCACTGATGGATCAAAAAGTGAAGAAGGAGCTTGACTTAGTGGAGATGATCTCTCAAACCAAAATGCAATGATTCTGATATATTCCAGCCGTCAAATCTACATTAGATGGATGAATGGACCATGTTGGTAATGAGGCTTGCAATGTCTGCAAATTCAGGGGCATAAAAAGGGGAGGGTTTTCAAGCAAGCCTCTCCAGGTTCTGGGGTTTATAGTTGTTCACAGGATATGCGGCAAAGGATGAACAAGCAAGCAGACAAAGAAAAGCTAAATAATTTAAAAAAAATAAAGCCACTAAAAAATATGTTGGAATTCTTGTGATTGTACCCATGCGTATGGCAAGCTTGTGCTTAGACTTGCACGGCTTCAATTGCAAAACTATCACTATTTTCCATGGAGATCTTAAATATATGTAGGCACTATATAACTAACAATATCTCATACGAAGAATAGTTTATTTTTTATGCTTAGATATAAATATTAATTGAATCGAATATATTTACTTTTAAATTATTAATTTATTATTATTTTGAAATACTTAATTCATAAAGTATTACATAATTATAATTTTAACATTATTAACAGTATATATATATATATATACACCAAATTATACATCGAGTTAATTACAGAAAAATCTCAAACTTTGTTCGATTTTACAATTATAGCCCGAACTTTAAAAAGTGAAAAGTAAATATTTAAACTTTCAAATTTTTTAATTCCAGTCCGACGTTAGTGTCTTCACTAAGTTTATTGACGTGACTTACCACGTGTTTCAGAGACCCAAAACATTTTTATACATCAGATCAAGTTAATATAACTAATAAAGATTAACAAAACTACGTCGTTTAAGAACATAACTAAAACTGCGTCATTTTGATTCTTTAACATGCGAGACAGTAAGGTAAAATTTAAATAATTTATTATGCAATTTACAAACTAAGAATTCAAGTTAAAGATATAAAAAGAGGCAAAAAAAAAATATTAAGCTTGCAAAGAAGATCACAAATGCATGATTTAAAAAATATTTTTCCTGTGAAAGAAGACAGGTATTTGTCCTTGAATTACAAGGAAACAAAATAGAAGAAATATATAAAGACAAATGGATTCCTAGTGAAAAGAATGGATAGCAAGGTAGAGAGATGAGAGATTTGATGGGGTCCAGCCCCAACAATCAATTTGAAGAAATTTAGTTCAAAAGCAGATTTGGACGGAGCTGCAAACTTTGACAAAATAAAAAAGAATGGATTTGCACGAGTAATGATTTTGGAAGAAACGCGTGAATTTAGTTCACATTTTTGGAGAATGCCTATAAATAGGCATCGTCTCCAACATTTGAAAAATACATAGAAAGTATAGCAAACAATCAACTCAATACACAGTGAGTGAGTTTAGCTCTGGATTACATCCATAGATAGGTGTAAGATAAAAATAGAGTGGTAAAATTTGAGAGTTGCTAGAATTGTGATCATATTCTAGCTTGTGAGAAATTTGAGTGATTATAATAAATTTATCTACACATATAGTGAAAATGTTACTGGCTTGGTCCCGTGATTTTTTTCCTTCTAATTATTTAGGGAATTTTCCATGAAAATCTTGGTTTTCCTATTTTTATCTGGCATTTACAGTAATGATTCAGTTTTCACTGTGGTTATTATTTCTGGTAGATTCGATGGTCAAGTAATTATTGGAAATAAAGGGTCCACTCGGGATTGAAGCATAAATCCCAACAACTAGTATCAGAGCTCTTGATTCGGCAGATCCAGGAGCTTGGCATGGCTAACAATGGGGTAATGATCAAGTTGACGAATTCTAATTACTCAATGCGGAATTCAGAATGGAGGATTACCTCAATTGTAAAGATCTATATGATCCAATTGAAGGTGATGGTGCTAAGCTACAGGATATGACTGAGAAGCAGTGAGACAAATTAAAGAAGCAGACATTGGGTATAATATGCCAATGGATAGATGCTAGCCTGTACAACCACATGAAGAATGAAAAAGATCTCCAAGTTGTCAGGAAGAAATTAAAAGGTATGTACGAGACTACTAATGCTCAAGGAAAAGTGTTCATGATCAGAAAACTCATGAACTTGAAGTTGTCAGAGGGATGATCAGTTACACAACACCTGAATGACTTCGATGGACTTTTAAATGAGTTAGCAATTACTATTATGTCCTTGGATGACGAGATGCAAGCACGTCTGTTGTTGGTATCTCTTCCGGATATTTGGGATACTCCTGTGGTATCTTTAAGCAACTCAGCTCCAAATGGTGTGGTAACAATGTCTATAGTAAATAGACTACTCAAGGAAGAATTGCAGAAAAGAGATGTTGCCAGTACCAGTTCACAAGCCCTTGTTACTAAGAATAGGGGCCAGAGCAAGAGTAGAGGTCGAGCATCTGGAAAGTTTAGGGATAGATCTAAGTCCAGGGAGAAGAGACAGTGTTACCATTGCGTAAGATGGGTCATCTCAAAAGAAATTGCTATCTTCTCAAACAGGAGAATGCAAACCGAAATCAGGATAATGACAAAAAGACATATGTTTCAATCTTGGCAGAAGATGGTGAGGTAACTTTAGTTTCTCATGATGTAGATTGTGGTCATGTTACAAATGCATATACCCAATGGATAGTAGATTTTGGTGGTTCATACCATTATGTTCCAAAAAGGGAATACTTTGCCACTTATAAAGCAAGAAATTTTGACACTATTAGAATGGGAAATCATACTGTCTTGCAAATAGTGGGGATTGGTGACATCTGCGTGAAGACCAATGTTAGGTGCATATTAACACTTAAAGATGTGCGGCATATTTCTGATCTTCAGTTGAACCTGATTTCTAGTAGTGTACTGGACAAGGAAGGTTACCACCTTCATATGGGTGACGATAACTAGAAACTCACCAATAGATCTTTGGTGGTGGAGAGAGGAAGATTATCCTGCTCGTTGTACAAGATGTAAGCGGTGATATATGTGGGTCAATTGAATGCAATTGAGGATGATGCTTTACCAAATTTATGGCACAGGTGGTTGGCACACGTAAGTGAAAAAGGGTTGAATATGTTGGCTAAGAAGTTCCTTATCCCACTAGCCAAATGTAAAATAAACCTTTGTGACTATTGTTTATTTAGGAAGCAACATTGCGTTACATTTCAACTGAGCTTAAGACAGAGAGACAACAAATTGGAGTTGGTTTACTCCGACGTTTGTGGTCCTATGGAGGAGGAATCTCTTAGAGTTAATAAATATTTTCTTACCTTTATTGATGATTTCTCATGGAATACATGGATATATATGTTGTGCACAAAGGACCAGGTATTCTAGCATTTTCAACAGTTCTACGTGACGGTGGAAAGGGAGACCGGAATGCCATTAAAGTGTCTGCGCACTGACAATGGTGGTGAATATATCTTTAGGGAGTTCAAAGATTATTGCAGTAAGCATGGTGTCAGACACGAGAAGATAGTTCCTAGCACGCCTCAGTATAACGACATTACCGAACGAATGAATCGTATCATTATTGAGAGAGTTAGATCTATGATTAAAATGGCTAACTTACCTAAGTCATTTTGGGGAGAAGTTGTCGGTGCTACTGTCTACCTAATCAACCGACTACCTTCAGTACCTTTAAACTTTGATGTCCCGAAGAGGGTCTGGACAGGTAAGAACTTTACTTACTCTCACTTAAAGGTATTTGGCTGCAAGGCATTCATGCATGTTCCGAAGGAGCAGAGATCAAAACTTGATGACAAGTCGATACCTTGCATATTTGTTGGTTACGGAGACAAAGAGTTTGACTTCAAGTTACGGGATCCATTGAAAAAAAGTTGTTCAGAGCCGAGACATAATATTCCACGAGGAGGAGATCGGGGCAGATACAATTATGGATGGTGCAAGATCCACAAGTGGCGGTGTTGGTGATATTATACTAATGAGCATTCCAACAGATGGTGTCACAAGAGATGGAGTGCCAGAATCAGAACATGAAGAAAAAGAAGAAGAAGAGCCAGTCATGGGGAATCAAAAGTCAGTCGTAGATAATGAAAGTGATGAAGAGGGTGTTGAGCAAGGGGAGCCAGAGAACCCCATTTCACAGGAAGGACTTGAATCTCAGTTGAGAAGGTCAACTAGAGAACGCAAACCATCTACGAGGTATCCTAGTTTTGATTATATTTTGATTACTGATGAGGGGGAGCCAGAGAGCTTCCAAGATGTGCAATCTTGCAGATATAGAGATTGCTGGTTGAAGGTCATGCAAGAGGAGAAGAATTCTTTGAAGAAAAATAATACGTACGAGCTAGGGAAACTTCCAAAAGGTAAGAGAACACTAAAAAATAAATGGTTGTATAAGCTGAAGAAAGATGATGGCAACCTAGTGAGATATAAAGCTTGATTGGTCATTAAAGGTTTCAATTAAAAGAAACGTATTGACTTTGACAAGATTTTTCCACCAGCTGTGAAAATGAGTTCTATTCGAGTTATGCTAGGTCTAGTAGCTAGCTTAAACCTGAATTGGAGCAGCTCGATGTAAAAAACGCATTCTTGCATGGGGATCTAGAGGAAGAGATCTACATGAAACAACCAGAAGATTTCAAGGTCAAGGGAAAAGAGGACATGATTTATCGCTTAAAGAAGAGCTTGCATAGTTTGAAACAAGCCTTGCAATAATGGTATAAGAAGTTTGATTCTTTCATGGTGAATCAAGGCTAGAAAAGAACTGATGCAGATCCTTGTGTATATGTCCATAGATACCTTGACAATAAATTTATTATTCTTTTCTTATATGTTGATGACATACTAATTGTTAGATCAGATGCACATATGATTAGTAGGTTAAAGGGAGATTTGTCAAAGGCGCTTAACATGAAAGACTTGGGATCGGCAAGGCGAATTCTCGAAATAGAGATTACCTGAGATCGGAAGTCCTATAGGTTGTGGTTATCGTAGAAGAAATATATTGAACGAGTTCTAGATAGGTTCAATATGAAGAATGCTAAACCCGTAAGCACTCCGTTTGCCACTTACTTTAAGTTGAGTAAGAAATCCTACCCATCAACGGAGAAAGAAAGAGAAGATATGTCAAATGTTGCATATGCTTCAGCGGTCGGAACTTTGATGTACGCAATGGTGTGTACGAGACCAGATATCGCTTATGCAGTTGGCATTATGAGTCGATTTTTTTCAAATCCTCATAAGATATATTGGGAAGCAGTAAAGTAGATCTTTGGATACCTGAGAGGAACCTCTAATTTATGTCTAATTTTTTTAGGGGAAAAACCTGTATTTATTGGCTACATAAATGCAGATATGGCTAGTGATCTTGATGAAAGAAAATCTATATCCGGATACCTATTTACATTGTCAGGGGGAGCTATTTCATAGCAATCAAGATTACAAAAATGTGTTTCCTTATCAACTACGAAAGCAGAGTACGTTGCAGCAACAGAAGCGGGGAAGGAAATGTGTTGCTTAAAGTGATTATTTCAAGAATTGGGTATATAGCAGGAAGAATACATAGTCTATCGCAATAGTCAAAGTGCCTTAGACCTGAGCAAGAACACTATGTATCATGCACGGACAAAACATATTAACGTAAGGTATCATTGGCTCAGACTTGCCATTAAAGAGAAGACGTTTCAGTTGTAGAAGATTCACATAGAGAGAAATGCTGCGGATATGCTGATGAAGGTCGTTCCTAAAGAGAAGTTCGAGCTGTGTGTCGAACTCGCTGGGTGTTGATGGTAAAACATATCTACTTGTTTTAAGCTCAAAAATCGCAATTGAATGGATCATGACTTATAGTTAAACAGAACGGATATCGATCCCACATAGATTGATGCCTAGACACCACTTAATTTAGACATAACTTTGTTTAAGAAATGAAATTATTTAATGAAAATAATATGGAAAATTAAATTAAAATAAAAGACTAACATAAAGCAATAGACAATAACAAAATGTAAAAATTTGGAATTCAAAAATCTTAAGACTAAAGATTACTTATTCCCTATTTTGTCTTCTTCCTATTTTATTGATTGAATTGTGTCTCACCTTAGATTTCTGAATTTACTAATTACCCTCTATCAAGGTGTAACTAATTATCCCTAATCGAAATAATGAGAATCAATTGGACAATCTCTTAACCTACCCAATGACTCTATCGATTCCACTAGTTATTAAACTATCTTATAGGTGATCAATTGACTAGGCGAGATCTCTCTTATAACTATTCAATTAACATGATGATTGCTAGTCTATAGGTCACCAACTCTCACTATACAATCCTGCATAAATTTCATCTCACTCACTCTCTCGATTTGTTACAAGATAACAATTAAAAACAACAATCATCAAAGACACTTCATTCAATTCAATAAAATAGGAGTTCAACACAATAGGTCCAAAAGCAATCCCTAAAACTAAATTAGCCTAACATGGTCTCTATAATATCATCAACATTCAAATAAACCACTTTTATAAATACTAGAAGAGATCTAAATGACAGAAAATTGAATAGAAAGATTCCTTCTCTTCTTTGCCAAAATATGGAATTTTGGTGTTGATGTGTTATTTTGCCCAATCTTGATGATGATCCTTATCTTCAATCCTTCCTCAAGGCTCCAAATATGTTTTCTTCACTCAAAGATGGTGTTTCTATAGATGGGTGTCGTCTCCGTTGAAGATGGAGGCTTAATGATGCTTAAATAGTCAAAAGATCCTAAGTTTAATGAAGCCTCACATATTGTCTCAGATTATGATTCCCACCTTCGTGCGAATTTGCATTATTCCCACAATCCTTAGCTCCACCCCTCTTTTCTTTTCCTCTTGATCTTTTGTTCATCCTCTAAGTTGCTCCTTCTTTCTTCTTACATAAAAATTGTCAATTCTTACCCTCAATTAACATCAAACACACAAGAACAACAATGAAAATCAAACTTAATAAAAACATACAAAATGAATCCTAAACTAGAACAATAAATAACAATTATGCTAGAAAACACATGACAATTACCTATGAAAACATGTACTAATGCACATCTATCAACATCCCCACACTTGAATCTTTACTTGTCCTCAAGCAAAATAAATACAACCAATCAATTATATCACTTCATTGTCATAAAGATCAAAACATACAATCCCTCAAGTTCAAGCCAACTCAAATATCAAGTTAATGCACATATCGTGACTAATTTTTCATTGGTGTACATAAGTAAACTCACAATTGGCATAATCATTCAACGATAAGTAAAAGTGCACAAATGAATATTCCTCACGGTTTTCACTCATTTCTCTCAAGTGTTTAAGGGTTAATGTTTTGCTTAAACTTCTTATAGGAAATTACACTACTATAGGCTTGCTAATACACCAATTTTCCTCTACAAGGATTACATGCATAAATAGATCAAAAGGACTTGTTTAAGGTTGTAGTGTGGTAAGGGTTAAGGTTGGTCAAAAGAGGAGAAAGAGGGTTAAGCACAAACATAAATAAAGCACAAAACGGATACAATGGGATAACAAAACATAACTCCGAGATGTCTAAACATAACTAATGTAGTACTTTGCACGCATTTATGCTACTTGATTCTTCTTCCCTTTTCTTTTCCTTTCTTTTTCATTTTTTTTCATTTTTTTCTTTTTCTTCATACGTGGAAGAACTATGAATCAAAACTAGCGCTGTATACAATGTAGTCCATAAGCAGAGATATACTCAACTTATCTCGGTAAAAATTTCACACAATCCCAACTAATGTTTTACTTAATACTTTACTAAGCTTACAAAAGGGTAAGAAAATGAGGTTTAATGTTTTAAAATTTTGGGTGATTTCAAAAAACAAAAGGTTAAGGCTCAACGGAGGTAGCAAGGGATGATCAATGGGTAGGCCATTTAAGCCAAGGGTTAACACAAAAGGGCCTAGATTATCTCTATTAAGCATGCATCTAGTAGACTCAAATCAATTCAAAACAAGTTCTAAAGGTAGTAACCTACAGATGTAACACTCAATAGAGAAATGAAATGACTATAGATGGAGTCATATGGCTTAATCCTCACTTTAGCTCAGATGAAAACTCATTATGCATCTCTACACTACCTCATTATTTAAATGTCAATTTGTGACTAAGCTTATGTGACCAACTATTTTTCATCACTCTATATGGTTCGTTTTCTACTCAAGTAGCCTAACCTGAGTTCAAGCATACATTCAATCTAATTCCAACTAATATGATAGAATCTCATGGAAGTATTTATCAGAGTGACCCAAATGTGGTTCCATTGCTAACACAAATTACCATTGCTGACACAAAACACAAATAATATGCCTAAACATGCATCCTATTCAACACAAAATTTTTAAAAAATTGCAATTAAGAAAGTTAATGTCACCTCCCCATACTTAAAGATCACATTTTCCTCAATGTGACAAGTCAACCCTCAAGTGAGTGAAAATGACATTAAAACAATTAAAAATGAAAACAACATAATCAAAAGAAATTGAAACAAACAAATTATAACAAACTAAACAAAAGAAAATGAATTCAAACCAAACTTAAAGAAATTAAAACAAAAAAAACATAGCACACATAAATGATATGAAACCAAATAAACATGAAATGAAATGCAATCACACAAAAGAAACACAAAAGTTAAAAGTTAATGGGTAGGAAAAGCTTATTCAGATGATGGTGGTGACGGTGATGGTGTAGGAGCTTCAAAATTGTTCCTTCGATAGAAGTTGAAGAACCTTCTCTTCAAGCTCCGTTACTCTTTATGAACTTTTCACATTTGTATGCCGAGCTCAGTTATTTGAGATGCCATCTATTGTTGGTTGGAGGCTATTTGTTTAAAGGTTGGAGTCAGTCATCCTTCGTTGGTGTGCTGGGTTCTTCTGTCTCTGCTTCTTCTTTTGGATCCTAAAGTCACGGAAGTGAGTACCTTCTTCTTCCTAGTAAATTAGGTGGTGGACTTCGTCACTCGGTTTTCGAGCCATCATCTTCTTTGATGCCATTATAATAGAAAAACCTACAAGAACAAGAGAGAGAAAGTGAGATTCAAGGTTTAGAGAGAGAGAACAAAAAACTTACCTAAATTCTTATTGTTTGGAAAGATTAATGCATGAAAAGATGAAAAGATTATAAGAATAATGAAAGAGAAAATAATAAGAATTTAGAGAAAAATTGAAGTGTTTTAGAGAGTGGGAGGAGAGAAATTCGTGGGTTAGAGAGAGAGGGTGTGAAAATTTGAAGATAGGATGAGAAAAAAATGGGATTCCCACACTCGTGGGAATCTCCACTATTCCCACGCATATGGGATTCTGAATGGTAGTGATTCCCACGTGCGTGATCATCACAATTCCTACGAATGTGGGAATTAGTGATCCTCAATATTTCAAACCTTCTTCCAAGCATAAATGTACTCTCCATAATCCCAAAACCTACAAATATATCAAGATTATAAACAGGAAATTTGAAAAGAAAACAAATTGAAATTCAAACAAAATTAATATAAACATAAATCAAATTCAATTCAAGCATGATCATAACTAAAGAACTGAAACAAAAACTAGACGAAGATAATACAAAAGAAATTAAACATGCTAAGTTAAGGTCATTAGCTTGACCATTCAATATATACCCATGAAAAAATTGAAGATAAGAGAGAGATAACTTCCCTTGCCTGTGGATATATTCCTCCATAATATGGTTTATAGTGGTGCCCATTGACCTTGAATGTTTCCCCAGTATCATTTTCCAGCTCCAAAGCTCCATGGGGTAACACTTGAAGAATTTTGAAAGGCCCACTCCATCTAGACTCGAATTTTCCAGGAAATAGTCGAAATCTTGAGTTAAACAAAAATACTAAATCCCCACTCTTGAATTTCTTTTTCTTGATATGGCCATCATACCACTTCTTAGCCCTTTCTTTATATAGCTTGGCATTTTCATAAGCTTCATACCTTAACTCATCCAACTCGTCGAGGTGTAATAATTGCTTTTCTCCTGCCAGCTTCCAATCCATGTTCAATTTCTTTATTGCCCAATATGCTCTATGCTCCAACTCAAATGGTAAATGACATGCCTTGTCATATACAAGACAATATAGTGTTGTGCCTATGGGGGTTTTGAAAGTTGTTCTATAAGTCCACAGTACATCTCCAGTTTCGATGACCAATCTTTTCTTGAAATTATCATTGTCTTCTCCAAAGTCTTTTTCAACTCTCTATTCACCACCTCTACTTGGCCACTAGTTTGGGGGTGGTATAGGGTAGCCACTCAATGATGAACGTTGTATCTTCTCAAAAGGTTCTCAAATGGTTTGTTGTTGATATGACAAATAGGATAGAAGAATACCACCTGAAAGCTCAATATCTGCAAACTATAGAAGGAAAGGGTTATCTACCATCATCAATGTCTCTTCAGGAAAACTTTCCTTAATTTCCTCACCTTCTTCTTGATTTCTGCCTTCAAGTCTCGATAAGTGGCTTGCTACGACATTTTTTGCTCTTTTCTTATCTTTTATTTC
>JAOSBO010000007.1:25585416-25600534 GCA_027563915.1 Erythroxylum rotundifolium
CCTATTCTCAACTTTTTATATCTTTGTTTATCAATACTTTATAATATTTGTTGATGAATTCACTTGCATATACCCCTTAACCCGCAAATCTCAAGCTCTTAATTAAATTCAACATTTCAAAACATCCATCAAGAACTTATTTTCCACCGTAATAAAATTTTTTCAATATGATTGAGCCAATGAACTCATTAAAAGACCCTTTGTGTCAAATTTCTTAGTGACCATGGGATATATTATCGCATCTTTTATCCTAGAGCAAAAATTTCGTCATCTCCCTAAAATTGGTCTTACTCTACTTGTCCATGCATTCCATCTAAAATCCTTTTGGTTTGACGTCTTTTCCACATTAGTTTATCTTATCAATCTTTTTCCCACACCTATCCTTGAACATAAATCACCTTACAAGGCCCTATATCTCACAAAACTGAACCTCTTGCATCTTCGAGTGTTTGGTATTGCTTATTTTCCATTCCTTAGCTCAAGACAATCTAACACAAACTCACAATTAAATTTACCCAATGTGTCTTTATTGGCTATTCTCCATACTACAAAGGACATATGTGTCTTGATCCTCAAACCAAAACAAAAATCTCTGAAACATTATTTTCCTTACTCTCACTCGAAAACTCTCCTTTTCTCACCCTCTCAAGTATAATGAATTTGCCTATTAACCTACCAAATCCTTTTCTGTAAAATACATCGAACCCATCTCCACTAACCTCTCCTCCACGTAATACTCCTCCTTAATCCCTGCATCAATCTTCACCCTTGCCACCCCCAACACCCACGCCATCCTCATCTCATTTACATTATATGGTAACTCGAATACAAGATAACACAGGTGTTTCACAAATTCTACTTGACTATATTACTTTCCACACCCAACTCCCTTTTATAATGAACCTGATCCAACATCTTACACCTAGGCAAAGAAGTTTCCTTATTGGTCTCAAGTGATGTTTGATGATTTTAGGGCTCTCCATCACAACAATAGTTGGACCCTTGTTCCACCTCCATCTAATGTTAATATTGTCGGTTGCAAATTGGTTTTCTAAACTAAACGTAAACATGATAACTCTCTAAACTCTCTAGACCACTATAAAGCATGTTAGTTTCCAAAGGCTATCATCAATCACCTAGTATCAGCTATACCGACATCTTTAACTTTATTATCAAACCTACATCCATTCGCATCATTCTAACCATTGCCTTCATAAAAACTTGCCCCATTCATCAACTTGATGTCAGTAATACCTTTCTACATGCTAATCTTTAAAAACATGTTTATATTATTTAACCCTCTAGTTTTGTTAAATCCTCATCATCCTTAGTTTATTCGTTGTCTTCAAAAAGCCCTAATCAATTAAGTCAAAAATGTTTTTCTTATATTTTACTCCTTCCAAATCTAACACCTCCCTCTTTGTCTACCAAACCCTACTATACCACATTTATTTTAGTTTATATGGATGACATCTTGTGATAGAGAAGTGTTCTAAAGGCTATCACCTTTAGCACTTATTGTACAAGTCATTTTATGATTAATAAAGGTTTTTTTCATCATTTTGATGTTCATACGTTTATGGATTTGATGTTGATCTTAAATTGATTTAATGAAGTCCTTGATACAAAACATAGCATGGAGGAAATTATGATGAGATCATATGATAATGAGATTCCTATCATGTGTAATTATGTTAGTATTTAAACCTAACTTAGTCGTAGGATTAATGAGATGGGATATCATTAATCCAGATATACTAGCACATGTTATACTCCTTGATTAGATTAAGCAGTGGATCTCATAAGCTGTAGACATGAGTTGTTTAGAGTTAACATGTGGATGTTTACTAAGGGTAGTAAGTACATTAGATTGACCTACTTTGAGACAACCACATAGATATCCTATTCTAGTATCAACGATAGACTCATCATAGCAATGGTGCAAGTATCCTTTAACTTGAGGTGTTCAAGGATATCTCAGATACTGATCCTGTTCTTTGACTCCATTGATCAGTGTCTTTTAGGGGTAACTCATAGAGTGGTGATTGGGTACAACTTGAGGTATTCATAGGTAACTGAGTATCCAATAAAGGATTCATCACTCCTAAAAGAAGGAGATTGTACCTAAGGCCTCTTATCGGGGTCATTACTCGGGAGTCTCTAGTCAGAGCAGATATGTGTCATGAAGAAAGTTTTCAATGATAAATAGAGTAATGAGATCCTTAGGACAGGATCTAATAATACTTGGACTAGATGTGACGTAGTTATTCTAATAGGAGTTAATACTTTAACCCTACTTTTAACCAAGTAGGGTATAGATGGTGAAAGGAGAAATTGCATGGCAACATTGCATATGGAAGGATTTGCAATCAAACCACTAACTTTCTGGTCAACTAGGGGTCATGACGTATTGCTAGATATCGCTCTTAACTTACTTGAATTAAATGTTAATTCAGGTGGCCAATACAACCAGAAACGTAATAGATCACACATATAGGAGATCCGAAGGATGAGTGAAATGGTCTTGAATGGTGATTCAAGATATGAGAGACTTTTTTGGGATTGAATTGTGATGTGATTATGGTAGAAAACGTTGCATGGAATGGAATAGCAACAACTATTGTTGGCTTCCATTAATGCAAGCTATTCATGGTCATTAACTTCCCATAACTTCCATTAATGCATCCTATTTATGACCATTAACTTCCCATAACTTTCCATTAGTGATAAGGTCAAATGGTGTAGAAAATTGAGATGATTTTCATGTACCTTGTGTAAGACATAAATGAAAAAAAAAGGTTCTTTTTCTTACATACAGACTTTTTCTCTCTAGCTCTCTCAAGAGTTCTTGTCTTTGCTAGCAAAAGAAAGAATTCTAGTCATCTCTTAGTGAAGTTTCATCCTTCTATCTTCGTGTGGACTTTCATTAGAGACGGTTTGCGTTGACCGTTTTGGTTTACGACAACCCAACGTGGAGAAGATTAAAGAACGATGGAGATCATCAAAAAGATATGTAAACATCTTACATTTCATGTTTTTGTTTTCTATATCTATATGCATAGGTAGATCTAATTTTTGAGATTCTGTTTTATTTCCGTTGCGTATATTTGATATATATTACGTATTACAATTCCTTCATTACCTTATCGATAAGCATTAGATAATTTGTTATTCTTCAATATTTGTGGTCAACACCTTCCCTTGGCCTTTGCTTAATTAAGCCAAAATCTAAACCGAACTACTTACTTTGATGCTGATTGGGTTAATTGCTTTAACGATCAACCTTTAGTTACTGTATCTACTTAGGATCTAACTTAATCTCTTAGAGTATTAAGAAAAAATCTATTATGGCTCATTCTAGTACAGAAGCAGAGTATAAGAGCACTACTTTTGCATATGCTAAAATTTGTTGGATCATGTCACTTCTCAGTGAAATTGGTCTAACGAATATTCAACCAACCTTTGGGTACGATAACCTTGTTGCCACATTTCTAGATGCCAATTTGATTGCTCATGCCTACATAAAAAATATCAAAATTTACGTTCATTTTGCTCAAGATCTAATATCCAAGAAAGCGCTCTTCATTTTTCACATTCCAGCAAAGGAACAGTCTATATTATCACATTTTTAGCAATATCTCACCATATTTTTAGTACGTAGATTCTGCCTAGAATATTTATTTTCCTTTCTTGGACATTAGTTAATTGTATAAATAGGAATGCATTACTCTATTGTAAAGCATCGAATAAAAAACATATCAATAAAATTTTGGTTATATATTATTCTTTTGTTAGTTTCGTCAATAAAAGTCCATAATTTAAGATAAAAAGTAAAAAAAAATCATTAGATAATTTACAAAGTATAATTATATCCTAAATTCTAAAGAGATTGTTGTGTCTAATTTTTATTGATTTTGTTAACTTTTATATTCTGATTTTGGTTTAAAATTCCTGTCTTTTATTCCAAATTTTGAATGAAATTAGTTCTGTGGAATTGTTTGTTAATATTGTAGGAAAAGAAAGAAATTGGGCAAAAGTCACTCGGGTGATAGTCATGACAGAGATGTCAACTGAGTGACATAAGTGTCACGTGAGTAACAGTGAGTGTCACGTATGTGACAAGGGGAGTCACCACCATCTAAGAGTTATCACCACCGTGCAAAAGAATTCTAGCATTGAATTAAATGTCATATGAGTCATGCGTGATTATAGTGGATTAAAAAACCTAGAATCTCTCTATAAATAGAATCTCCCCTCTACATAACGCACCACCAAGACTCTATGCAACGCCATACTCCATCACCAACCCAGCTTGCCACCAACACTCCAGCACTAACCCAGCATCCCACCAACCTATCTACGCAGCGTCACCACTCCAGTGCCACATACAGAGCTTCTCTTAGCTATGGGTCCACGAATGAGACACCCACGACCTTCATCTTCTTAACCACACGATGACTAGATACCAAATTCAGGTATCGTATGCTTACATTTTCAAACAAAATAAGAGCACTTCTCAAAGACCGTCAAATTAGTCCTAATATATTTTTAGATTATAGAGTAATTGATGAGCTAGGAATAGTTTATAGAGTTTATGAATTGTTGCGAAATGTAGGTTGGGATAATTTTTCTGAATTTAAGAAAAATTCATACGTGAAATTGACTTTGAAGTTTCTGATTACTTTAGAAGTGACCAATGAAACTACTGTTAAGGACACTGTGAGTAGTTTGAAATTTTGATTGATAAGTAAAACTCATATAATAACTTTGGATGTGTTAAATTCTATTTTTGGAGTTCCGGATAATGATTTATTTGATTGTTATGATGATTTTTGGGGTAGATAATTTGGACCTAAGTACTCAATCGTGGAAAAGTATTTTCTCCAAGTCAGTCCAAATCATCTACATTAGTAGGCGTTGCCCTTCCCTATATCAACAGACTTCTAACTCTTACAATATTTGGTAAAGGAGATAACAATGAGTCTATTTCTAAAGCTGAATTATTTGTTTTGTGGTGTATGGTGTATGCTAAACCTTTTAATGTAGGGATATGGTTAAGTGCACATTTAATCGATATGGTCTTTTCAATGATGACGCAGAGGAAGCTTTGAGTAGCAAACGAGTTCAAGTTGAGGAAGTTGAAGCTACTCAAGAAGATGATGTTTCGCCACCTGAAGGAATACGTCAGAATGCTCCAATTGCTTTCGAGGATTATAAGCCATTGTTAGATCAATTCAATGACTTCTAGGCCCAATTCATTGATCATGTAACCTAGTTTAGAGCATTTGAAAGGTAAGCAAATGAGAGGATGCACAACATTGAGGCTAAAGTGCTGGAGATTCAGAACTTCATGACCAATATGAATGCTCACTTTGGACAACCACCGCACCCACCTTAGTATTGTATTTCTATCCTTTTTCTTTTTATTGCTAGCTAGTTTTAGTTTCTTTTAGTTTTAATTTTTGTCCTATTTGATAGTTGTTTTATGTCTTAGGTCCCTCTTCTATTTTCTTATCATATTGTGGACAACGTGATATTTAAGTTAGGGGGGGGGTTAAAGTTTAATTAAAAAAATTCGTTATATGTTTTTCTCCTTTAATAGTTAAAGTTGCATTGTTATTAAGTAAACTTGATCGGAATTAGAAATTCATAATATGAGTGAATAAGTAGACTTGCATGATAGACTTGGATTTTGATTAAAAGGACATTAAAAGGAAGTTGACTTATTGTGAGAGATGAATGACACATTCTTTAGTAAGATTTTGAGCCTTTTTGAAATATTAAACACCAAAATCAAGTGTTCTTTGTTGAGAGTGCTCTTTTATGATTAAGGAACTCTAGAACTTGCTTGCGAATACTAGTTAAGATCATATAATCTTATGCAAACGTTGAAATTATAAAGGCAATTAGGATTTACCCCTTTATGCTTAAAAGGCCACAATAATTTTACTTTTAGTGAGCCCCCTTTGAGCTTAACATGAAATTCTTTCTTTGTTTAAACCCAAAATATGAACCCTTAACCTTGATTATTTATCCCCTTCATTATACCTACCATAAGGGAGAGTTGACCATTTGAAATGGTATGACTGGGTTTAGGGAAAAATTGCTTGGATAAGTGTGTGGAAATCATAGCATATAGTTGGATATTGAGTTAGGAAGGGGTATGGCTGTAACAACTTATATCTCTCCTCTACATTTTCCGTCTTCTAAACTTGATATGCTTATTCCACATAAATTAAAAAAAGAAAAAATAGAAAAGAATAGGAGGGAAGAGAAGACAACCAAAATATGACAAGAAAGAGGATAGACACATTTAAAAAAGAAAAAAAAGGAGAAGAGCAAATCTTGTCAATTGAAAAGAAAGAATTGAGTATTTTATGTTTCATATAGAACCAATTTTAAATGCTCAATTAGTTTTGTGGTTTAAACTTTGATTTTCTTTTTTCTTACCTTTACCTTGCCCCATTATAACAAAAAATAAAGACCTTCAAATTAATGCTTGTGTTTGACATGCGTAATGCCCAAATACTCCCTGGGAGGATATGTGAATGCCACACAAGACAGTATAAACAAACCAAAACATTTTACAAAAACATAGCATTCAAAAATCTTCCATTGGAAGCGATTCAGAACAAACATACATCATATAACATTGAACTTAATACAACTTTGTTCCAAAAACCGATAATAGTTATTACAAAAAGTTTACAATAATTTACAACCATACACTTTATATACAAGCCAAAATAAACTATAAAAAAACCTTTTGACTCAAACTCCATTGGCCAATGCGGCTGACTCATCCCAGCCTTTATAATCCTTGCTCTAAACCTACACGGGAAAAATCTACTGTGCTAAGCATTTAGCTTAGTGAGTAATAACTAATATATGAATAAACTGATAACTTATTATACTGAATCATGTAACAGCATATACATGCATTAAACAATAAATCAGATGTAATGTATTTCAGAACAGATTTTATAATTAACAGAATTGAATATCATAAGAGGCTATAAACCCTCCAGAATCAGAACACAATAATGTTTATGTCATAATCAAACATATATCAGAATTACAAAACCAGATAATTGCTAATCCATTTACAAAAGCGGGTAATGGGACTTATATAGAAGAGACCGAAGTCTCGACCTTAAAGTGTCTAGGAGAGACTGAAGTGTCCAGTAGAGATTGAAGTGTTGGCACCGAAGTGCCACAGGAGTAGCTGCAGACCCTTCTAGGTATGCCTATTTACCTATAACTAAGACTTAACAGATTCAAAAACAGAAATGTCTAAAATTCAAAATACATATCAAACAATGGTTTCATACCATGGATTCAAGCATATTACATTCTTACAGATTTACAAATCATTCAATGATCCAAATCAATAGCAAGAAAAACAACAAAAGCTAAACTATCAAAACTTACTTAATGACTTTCTTACAAAAAAATTGACCATCTAAATTACTTACAAAGCCCCCTTATTGCTTATTGCCTCGAAGTCCCGGTAATATCTGGAATCAGTCGCTCTATAGGTTCCTCTAAACATTTAATACAAACACATATCACTATTGTGCACAATTATGAATTAAATTATGAACATTCTTGTATACTGAATATTTATGATGCATGTTCATGACAAATTCCCGATTTCTTATCCTCAATCTTGCCACATAATTAATCAAGTGAAACCATACTCAATTCCTCAACCCAGATTTATTTCACAACTAACTTTCGGGTCCACTTTGCGCAACTATTCTCATCCAAAAGGTGAGGTAGTTAGGTAATACTTTCTTCTAAAAACTTTTCCCTCTTTGTCTTAGGTCTCCAATGACACCAAGGTCATCTAATTTGGTTTAGTATACTGAAAGTTATACTCTTAAACTTCAACAGAATTCTTATCCTAAATTCAAATTAGATTCTGAAATTCTTAGAGACAGAATTAGAATTTAATCTCTTCATACAATTTGTAGCCTTATGACTCTAATTTAATTCAAAATAAGAATTACTCTATCTGGAAAACTACAGATCAAAATATAATCAGAATACAGAAGTATGTTCAGTAAAACTATCCCAGTTTACCAAAGTATGTTCAGTAAAACTATCTCAATTATCATACTTCAGTACAATCATATTTCCAACTTAGATTCTTCAACCAATCCATTTTAGAAAGTCCTAATTTTTGGTGGAGATGAAGATTAATGTATTAAGAGAACATTGGTTCAATTCCCATGTCAATTGGATGTGAGGAGAAGAAGTTATAACCAAAAGAATGAAGGATGTTCAAAACTATCAAATAGCATCGTGCACTGCGTTTTATTCCAACTTCTTCCAGCTCTTCCCAAAACAGACCTTCAGGTCAATCTTTCGTGGTCATTTTGACAAGGAATATGAAGGATTTAGGCAAAACACTCTTAAGAAAAATTGTTCCTTTAAGTCTTAAGTTTCTAATGAAGCTAATTTCATGCATTTTTCTTCAGTGTCATTTAGGTTATAATAAAAAACCCTCAGATTGTTTTCACACTCTGATAGAACACAAATTTCAACTTCAAGCCAATTTTCTAGACTCTTAAGGACATAATTCAAATTTGATTCCTTCATAAAAATGTATCTTTGTGTCTTTAGTTTGCTCTAAATCAACCTGCATCTAATTTGGATATTTACAAATTAAGTTATGCCCTAAAGACAGAAACATATTCAGTAAAATTCTGCATATCTCAAACTCTAGCTCACTTCAAACTTTCACCTAGTTATACACATCTCCGAATCTACTTCTTCCTTCAACACCCACACTTGCATCAATACCATTCATGCATTCAACAATCCACAAGCATGAAAATGTATATCAATTATGCATGCATGTAGTTACAAACATTAAAACATGAATAAACTTACTTGACTAAGCTTCTTTCTCTCTCTTCTCTCTTCAAAAAAATTTCCAAAACATAGGAGAGCAAATGAGAGTTTCAGTGGATGCAACAAAGCAAAAAAGAGTGAAATAAGCAATTAACTGAAGGTTTATAAGTGTTCTTGGTGATGGATGAGCCAATAACATTAACAAGAAAAAGTTCAATGGGTGAGCATCAAATAAAGTTTAATGGTGGAGGATTTCGGTGGAGACAAACATAAAGAGTGTGTTTATGAAGGGGATGTTCGGTGTTGAAATGCATCAAAATTTCCTTTTTCAAACATAACTTAACTTAGGTGGCTTCTTAATAAAATGCCACATGTCACTCCATAATTTATCCATTTGTTAACTACTGATTTGTCTCTTATTTCTTTATTTTTTTCTTAATCTAAAATACCTCAAATTTTCAATAAATTTCCAAAAATCCTAAATATCTCCAAAAATGTGGAATTAATAATAATACACATCAATTTAATAATCCAAGACAATTAATCCATAATTCACCAAAATTCTGAAATAACAACTATTATCACTAAATAAATTTGTAACACATTTAATTCAACATTCATACTTTAATCACTAAAAAAACAATTATACCTAGAAAAATGTCAATGAATGCATTTATAATTATTTTTATGTGTCCAAAATTACATATGCGCATATAAGTGAAAACTCAATTATGCAAAGCATAAAGTTCACTGAAATTCCTCAATATTCTAACCCCTAACACGGGGTGTTACAATTTTTCCCTCCTTAAGAAAATTTCGTCCTTGAAGTTCATACCTAATCTGAATATTTTGCAGATACTGAGCTTTCATCGTTTCTTCTAGTTCCCATGTTGCTTCTTCAAGTCCATGGTGTTGCCAGAGTACTTTTACCAAAGGGATTTGCTTATTCCTAAGTTACCTGACTTCTTGGGCTAATATAGAAACTGGCCCTCCTTTATATGACTAATCTGGTTGTACCTGAATTTCTTGCACTGGAATTTTATGTGTCACATCAGAGCGATATCTTCTTAGCATAAAAATTTGGAACACATCATGTAGCTTGGCCAATTCTTCAGGAAGAGCCAACTGATAAGCTACTGGTCCAACTCTTTTAAGAATTTCGTAAGGGCCAATGTATCGCGGGCTAAGTTTACCCTTCTTACCAAATCGAAGTACATTCTTCCACGGTGAAACTTTCAAGAACATCTTATCGCCTACCTGATACTCAATATCTCTCCTTTTTAGGTCAGCATAGGACTTCTACCTATCATTAGCAGCTTTCAACCTTTGTTCAATAATCTGAATCTTTTCTTTAGTATTTTTCACAATTTTAGGCCTGATAATCTTGTTTTCACTCAATTCGTTCTAACATACAGGAGTTCTACACTTTCTACCATACAACGCTTCATAAGGCGTTATGCCATTGCTTGTTTGATAACTACTGTTGTAAGCAAATTCCATCAGAGTCAGATAATTATCCCAACTCCCAGGAAACTCTAACACACAACCACGCAACATATCTTCCAATATCTGTCTAACTCGTTCAGATTGTCCATCTTTTTGGGGATGGAAAGCAGTACTACACTTAAATTGAGTACCCAAAGCTTTCTATAAACTTTTCCAGAATCTCAAAGTAAATTGAGGATCACGATAAGAAATGATCGTCAATGGTATTCCATACAATCTCACTATCTTATTCACATATAAATTCGTGAGTCTATCCAAAGAATAGTCAGGAAGAATAGGTAGAAAATGAGCAGATTTGGTAAACTTATCCACAATCACCCATACCACATCATGCTTCTTTTGAGTGAGAGGAAGTCCAATGACAAAATTCATGATAATGTTATCCCATTTCCACTGAGGAATAGAAATAGGATGTGATAAACCGAATGGAACTTGGTGCTTATCTTTAACCTGCTAACACGTCAGACATTTAGCTATATAATCCACAACATCTCGTTTCATACTTGACCACCAGTAATGTTGCTTCAGATCTTGATACATCTTGTTTCCACCAGGATGCATAGTAAATACTATATTATGAGCCTCAAACAACAGCTTCTTCAACTCATCATTGGCTGGCACACACAATCGATCTTTGTAATACAATTCACCATCTCCTTGCACATAAAAATCAGAACGTTTACCTTTCTGAATAGCCAGGATAAGTTGTTGTAACTTATCATCATCTCTCTAAGCATCACAAATTTCTTGTGTTAAGATACGCCTTACTTTCAACTGAGCCATTAAAGCTCCATCAGATGCAAATGCCCATTCACTCTGCTTAAATGATAATGCTGAAATAGTCTTCCGACTCAAGGCATCTTCCACAACATTAGTCTTACCCGGATGATAATCCACAATACAATCATAGTCCTTGAACAGTTCCAACCAACGCCGTTGTCTTAGATTGAGTTCTTTTTGAGTAAGTAAATACTTCAAACTCTTATGATCCATGAAAATTCTACACCTTTCACCATATAGGTAGTGCCACCAGATTTTTAAGGCAAACGCTATTGCTGCAAGTTTCAGATCATAAGTAGGATAATTCTGTTCATGAGTTTTTAATTACCTAGAGGCATAAGCAACTACCTTTCTTTCCTGCATCAAAACACAACCTAAACCAGTTCTAAATGCATCACTAAACAAAACATACTCCTTACCAGAAATAGGTTTTACCAATACAGGAGCCTCGATAAGCATACTTTTCAGTTGGTCAAAACTACTCTGACATCTATCAGACCATTCGTACTTCACTCCTTTCTGTAACAGTTTAGTTAAAAGGGATGCTATCATTGAGAACCGACCTTAACAAACTGACGGTAATAACCAGCTAGACCTAGAAAACTTCTCATTTTAGTCACATTTCGTGGTGGCTTCTAATTAACAATCGCTTTTATCTTACTAGGATCAACTCTAATTCCCTCAGAAGAGACAACATGTCCTAGAAATGATATCTCCTAAAGCTAGAAATCACACTTACTTAGCTTAGCATACAACTATTTTTCCCGTAAGGTCTGTACTACAATTCGAAGATGTTCAGTATGGTCCTGTTCATTCTTAGAATAAACCAAGATATCATTTATAAATACCATAACAAACTGATCCAAATAAGGCCTGAACACTCTGTTCATCAGATCCATAAATGCTGCTGGAGCATTAGTTAACCCGAATGACATTACTAAGAATTCATAATGTCCATAACAGGTCCTAAATGTATTCTTCGGTACATCCACATCCTTTACACAAAGCTGATAGTACCTCGATCGCAAATCTATCTTTGAAAGCACTCTTGCATCTTTCAACTGATCAAATAAGTCTTTAATCCTTGGCAACGGATACTTATTCTTCACTGTGACTCTATTCAATTGTCTATAATCAATGCACATCTGTAGTGTGCCATCCTTCTTAACAAACAACACCGATGCTCCCCACGGTGACACATTAGGTCTAATAAACCCTTTATTCAGAAGCTCTTGTAACTGCACCTTCAATTCCTTCAGTTTAGTAGGAGCCATTCTATACGGTGCTCTGGATATAGGAGCAGTGCCAGGCATAACTTCAATAGATAACTCCACATCCCTTTCAGGAGAGAGTCCAGGCAATTCCTTCGGAAACACATCTGGAAACTCATTCACCACCGGAATATCTAGCAATTTACCAACCTCCTTCTTAAAATCAATTACAAAAGCTAGATATGCTTCACATCTCTTTTTGAGAAGCTTCCGAGCTTGCATAGCAGATACCACATTAGTTAAAGAACTAGTGCGAATGCCATGCAATACTATCTCAAACTGATTGGGTCTCTTAAACATAACTGTCTTAGTATTACAGTCAATTACTGTCCAATGCTTAGATAACCAATCCATACCCAGAATTAAATCAAATTCATGAATCTTATTAGATCTTCTATATAGTTATTTCCTTGGATCATAATAGGATAGTTACTATATACCTGATTAACCGACACATTACTACCCAGAGGACTGGTCACATGCATGTCATACTCTAACTAATCTATAGGCACCTTCATATCAAACATTTCTCTAACACAGATATACGAATGAGTAGATCCAGGGCCAACCAATACATGCATTTCATAATTAAAGAGAGAATCAATACCAGCAATAACATCAGGTGCATCCTGATCCTCATGAGCTTTCAGTGTATAAGCTCGAGCCGAAGTAGAAGGCATAACTAGTCGATATACAGTTTTTGAGTGAGAACTCGGATTAGTCCTATTCTGATTATATCCTCCTCGACCTCTACCTCGTCCTCTGTTCCCAGCAGATGCATGGGAGACCTCTTTACTGGCTTTTGGTATCTCAGACTGTCTCAAAGGACAATTTGCTATCATAAACAATGGAAACATGCACCTGTAGCTCTCCAACAGACACCCTAATGATCAACAGAGCAATGAGGGCACTCTGGAGCACCAGAACCTCGGAACCTAGAGGAACCCCTACCAGAGATAGCCGATGTGGGAAAGTTTTGCTGCCTTCCCCAAGTCATAGATCTCTGAGTAACTTCAGTGTAGAGGAAGTACCTTCTTGACTTCGTTTACCAAAGGACTGACCTCCTCTAATAAAACCACTTTGTTGACTTCTTTCTCTCCTAACCATTTCCTGTCTCTCAATTTTCATTGCAATCTGTACTAGCTGATGGTAAGTAACTTGCTGCAACAAAGTAAATGTCACCAGATGCTCCTTGATGGAATCATACAATCCATCCTCGAACTGATGACATTGGAACTCTTCAGTAAGTACAGATTCAGGGCTATACTTACTGAGTCGATTGAACTCCCGATCATACTCAGCAACTGATAAGTTTCTTTGTTTTAGACTCAAAAATTGCCTCCACTTATCCTTTCTGTAAGCCTCCGTAATTTATTTTGCTTGGAACTCTTAGGTAAAGAAATTCCAAATCAGAGGCATTGGTAGCTGAGGACTCCTCAGAACAAACTTCCACCATTCATAAGATGCTCCCTATAGAAGGGAGACAGTACAGTGCACCATTTGCTCTGCTGGAAAACTGATCTCATCCAACACCCTCTTCACCTTCTCTATCCAAAATTCAACTCTCTCAGATTCCTCTAGAGATGTCCCAGTAAATTCCTCCACTCCATACTTCCGCAGCTGATCAATTGGAGCCTTGGGTGCAGTCATACGATGTAACAATGTCATCATATCCTGATACAACTTAATCAAAGCCTCTCCCTAAGTTGGAGGAGGAGGTGGCACCTTAACTTCACCTTGATTGATTCCAGAGGGTCCAGATATTACTGGACAAGTTTGCTCCGACTGATTGCTCTCAACAACTTTTTCAATAGTGTCGCGAGATCCTTCCATTGTTAATTATATGGACAAAATATGGGGCACCGCATTAGACCAAAACACAACTTGTATACTCAAATAGAAGCAATAGTTAAGCATTAGTTAAACCAGAATCGCCTAAACACGGCTCTGATACCAAACAATGTAACCCCTAAATACCCCCTAGGAGGATATGTGGATGCCACACAAGACAGTATAAATGAACCAAAATATTTTACAGAAACATAGCATTAAAAAATCTTCCATTGGAAGCAATCCCGAAAAAAAATGCATCATATAACATTGAACTTAATACAACTTTGTTCCAAAAACCGATAATAGTTATTACAAAAGGTTTACAATAATTCAGAATCATACACTTTATATATAAGCCAAAATAAACTTAAAAAAACATTTTAAACTCAGACTTCATTGCCCAATGTGGTTGACTCGTCCTAGCCTTTATAATCCTCATTCTGAATCTATACAGGGCAAATCCACCATGCTAAGCGTATAAATTAGTGAGTAATAACTAATATATGGATAAACTGACAACTTATCATACTGAATTATGTAAAAATATATACATGCAATAAGCAATAAATCAGACATAATGTATTTCAAAACAGACTTTATAATTAAAAGAACTGAATATCAAAAGAGGGTATAAACCCTTCAGAATCAGAACACAATAATGTTTATGTCATAATCAATCATATATCAGAATTACAAAACCAGATAACTGCTAATCCATTTATAGAAGTGGGTAATGGGACTTATACAGAAGAGACCAAAGTCTCGACACGGAAGTGCCACAGGAGCAGCTGCAGACCCGTCTAGGCATGCCTATTTACCCACAACTAGGACTTAACATATTCAAAAATAGAAATGTCTGAAATTCAAAA
>JAOSBO010000007.1:25600634-25617371 GCA_027563915.1 Erythroxylum rotundifolium
TTGTTAGTGCTCTAGCACACCACCCTTGCGAGGTACGGACTCGGATATCACCATCGATGTCGGGTTCGGGTCTTGCAAGAGTAGGGTGCTACATTCTATGCCAGAAAGGAGTGCCAAGACCTTCCCCACACCATTTGAGTTTAGGAGTAGTGGTGCAAGGAAGCCTAAATTGACGAGAACCATGTCTCATCAAACCTCAACTATTAGAGGCACTAGAAGAAGAGAGGGGGATAGGCCATCCATTCTTAAATGTGATCATTGTGGCAAATTCTATAAAAGGGAGTGCTATAGGCTGATTAGAGCTTGCTTTAACTGTGGAGAAAAAGGACACATAGATAGAGAGTGTCCGCAGCATGCAAGACAAGAGGGAACTCATATGCAAGCTTTAAAGAAGGTTGAGACTGTGGGAGTCAAGTCTGTAACTGAAGTGGGCAGTTCCAGTGCAACTAGGAAAGTGAATCCCCCAGAAAGACCGAGAGAGGAAGCACCAGCTAGAGTATTCGCAATGACGAGGGAGGAAGCAGAAGCAGCTCCAGAGGTTATGACTAGTATAGTTAAATTGTTTAATGATGATATTATTATTTTGATTGATTCGGGATCTACGCACTTATTTATTTCATCAAGTATGATTATGTTGGTAGAAATTTAAGTCCATTAGATCATCCTTTGATGGTTAGTACCCCAATTGGTTAGTATATCATTATTAGTAATGTTTATTAAGAGTGTGAAATATATATTGGAGGAGTAAAATTAATAGTGGATTTATTGTCATTGAAGTTGAAAGGATTAGATATGATTTTGGGTATGAATACCTTACAAAAATATAATGCCAATTTGAATTGCAAACAGAAGACAGTAAAGTTTGAGTTGGACAAAGGGGAAAAGATGGTGTCTGTGGACAAGCCCACCTAGATCTATTTCAGCTTTGACAATGGATAAAATGATGAGGAAAGGATATGAAACATTTTTGGCATATATGGTAGACATGAAGATAGATGGAGGAAAATTTGAAGATATTCCTGTGGTCATGGAATTTTCATATGTCTTTCCAAATGAGTTACTAGGACTAATGTCACCTAGAGAGATTGAGTTTACCATAGAGCTTCTGTTGAGCCCCAATTTTTTTTATTTTATTAAGCATGATTTGAATAAATATTGTAGTATTGTTAGATAAATCATTTTAATTGGAGTTAACTATTATGTCAAGTTTATGAGGATTTAATTCATGGATTGATGGAAGTAAAGTGTTGATGTTGTTAGGTGCATAAGGGCATTTTTGGAAGATTATTTAAGGTTAGAAGCACTAAGGCATTAAAGGAAGGATAAGGTGGATTTTTCTCACCCATTAAGGGTAGAATAGGAAGAGGAAAAGATTGTCTTGTAAATAAGAAGACCAAAAACGTGAAGGAGGGAGAGAAAATCAAAAAGTTAAAGAAAGAGAGGAAGAGAGGTTTCGGTGAAGTTGGAAAAAGAATAGAGCTTTGGACTAGGTTACACTTTTTCTCAGTCTTAAAGAGAGAATTTGAGGTTACTCAAGAAGGGAAAAAGAAAGAGGAAGGGAAGAGCTTTCTTTAGAGCCAAGAATCTCATTAGTTGGTGAAGATTCAAGGTAAATCAATTTTTAAATCTCTTAGAGTTTTTAAGGGTTTTTAGTTCAAAGAGCTAGGGAAATGTATGAGTTTAAGTATTCTAGGGTCAGTTTCATACTTTTGGTTCTATGGGATCTCAAATTTGAATTACTATTGAATGAGAACTTGGTTTGTTATAGGAAACCAAACAAGCCTGATCCAAGGCGAAGAGGAAAGACAATGGTGAACTTGGATTGTCAAGTGAATTAGGTGGGTAAAATATTTATGGTTATTGTGTAATTGGGAAAATTCTTGCCTATGTGTGTGTATGTGGTTTTGATTGAAATTGTCATGCTTGAAATTGAAATAATTGTGCATATTTGAAATTGCATGATGCATTATGATTATGTTATACCTTGAAAAAGGTTATAACATTTGGACTTAAATAAAAAGAAGAAAAAGCATGAAATATAAGAAAATTGATAAAATGAAAGAAGCACAAGAGTGCTAATTATGATTGGCCTAATTGAGCATAAATTTGATTATGTTTGGGTGAGAGAGGAACCATTTCGTAGTTACGTGCATGTCGACGTAAAGCCTTCTTTTAACTGCCCGCTTGTGGCCCACGAGATCCGAAAAATAGACCCGTTTTGTTCACGGAGTAAAATTCGATTTCTCTATTTTATTCACGGAACCCTCGAGCCAATTGTTTGTGCATTTTCATTTTAACATGTTAAGTTTTGATGAACTTGAGTATTGTGCTTTGATGCTAACTTACATCCAATATGTTTTATGTGATGAAGTATTGAGATATGAATGTTATATATATATATATATATATATATGTAATTATGCTTGAATGTGTGGCTCATTGCCAATGGCTATGAATATTTTAGCCACTGAGTTGTGTAGCTCAACCTCCAATTTTCCCTCCTCAGGTGCAAATCGAGAAGATTAGTGATCCTTGCAAGGCATTCGGACTCTAAGATAGATATAAGTCTTTTGTACTAAGTTAGTGATTTTGGATAGCTTTATAAGCATATCAACATTGAGCATCCTTATGTATTTTGTATTAAGTTTTGATGTGTATGATGATATGTATTTGCTTAAACTCTTTGAATTGTTAAGGGAATGATGAATCGAAATTTCATTTCTATCTATGATTCTGTTATTTTAAAGATTGGGATAATGAAATGTACATGTGCATATTCCTCTGTGTTGAGATTGCCAATGGCTGTTAGTATCAGAATAGCATGTTAGAATTGGAGAGATTGTGTTCTGAACTCAAAGGAAAATACAGACGAAGAGTATCGTCTTTTATGACGTCACAAAACAGACGCAAAGGAAAATACAGACAAAGAGTATCATCTGTGATGACGTCACACACAGAAACAAAGGAAAATACAGACGAAGAGTATCGTCTGTGATGACGTCACAACACAGACGCAAAGAAAAACACAGACGCAAGGAATCGTCTTTGATCACGTCACAACATAGACGCAAAGAAAACACAGACGCAAGGAATTGCCTGTGATGACGTCAGAACATAGACGTAAAGAAAGACAAACGAAAGGAAAATACAAACGCAAGAAATCGTCTGTGATGACGGCAAGAGAGGAGGGCACAAATGAGTCTAGAGCCCCAGGAGATGCTGAGGCTTTTGTAGGGCACGGTAATGAACCCTCTCAGTCCCCAACCCAGGAATCGCCTATTCTACAGGAGCAAGTGCCTCTGCTAGATTCGAGAATATTCCAAGCCTTTACTCAGGCGTTTGTCTAAGCTATGGGACAGATACCACATTCTTCGGCTTCGGCCTCAGTTAAGAAGGGGAAATAGTTTGAAAAGTTGAGAAAGTATGGCGCAGTGGACTTTTACGGGACCACTGATCTAGAAGAAACCGAGAATTGGTTGAGAAAGACCGATAGGATACTGGAGCAGATGGATTGCGAGGATGATGAGAAGGTGGTATATGATGCTAGTTTAGTTCAGGGGGATGCTTTGCACTGGTGGGAAAGTGTGCCAGGGAGCCAAATGAGACCTCCAGTGTTGGCATGGAAGGACTTCTTAGCTACTTTTAAGAAGAAGTACCTATTTGAGGTTTATATTCAACAAAAGTAGAGGGAGTTTCTGAGTCTCACCCAGAGGGAGATGACAGTGAGTGAGTATAAGCGGCGGTTTAGACAATTGTCTTGGTATGCAGCTGAGATGATTATGACTGAGGCAGCTAAATGTCATCAGTTTGAATCAGGATTGCACCTAGCCATCAGAGAAAAAGTAGTGGTACAGAACTTCTGTGACTTTCAACAGCTGGTTGAAGCAGCACTGAGGGTTGAAAACATAGAGAATATAAAAAGGGGAGAGAGTAGTTCAAGAGGGGAGGCAATACTCCTATGTTAGAGAGGATGCCAGGACTTTCCTTGCACAGTCTAAGGGGAGGAGCACTGGAGCAAGCAGGCCTACACAAAAGAGAGATGTCTCACATCAAGCCTCAACGGCTGGAGGCAGTAAGAGGGGAGATGGGGATAAGCCACCCATTCCCAAATGTGAGCACTGTGGAAGGTTTCATAGAGTGGAGTGCTCCTGACTGACAGGAGCTTGTTTCAACTGTGGGGAAAAAGGAAACATGGCAAGAGAGTGCCCTCAGAATCCAAGACATAAGAAAAGTTAGTTGCAAGCTTTGAGGAGAACTAACACTGCGGGACACAAAACTACAACTAAAGTGGGCAGTTCTGATGCATCAAAAATGGTGAATCTGCTAGGGAGACCCAAGAGGCAAGTGCCAGCTAGGGTATTTGCAATGATATGAGAGGATGTAAAGACCGCTCCAGAAGTTATGACTGGTACGGTTAAATTGTTTGATGTTGATATTGTTGTTTTTATTGATCCGGGTTCTACCCATTCATTTGTGTCATCAAGTAGAATTGTGTGTGGTAGAAATTCGAGCCCGTTGGATACTCCTTTAATGGTGAATACTCCAATCGGCCAGTATATTGTGATTAGTCAAGTTGATAAAGACTGTGAGATATATATTGGAGAGGAACAGTTAGTGGTGGATTTGATGCCTTTGAAAATGAGTATTAGATGTGATTTTGGGTATGGACATGTTAGAGAAGTACAATGCCCATTTGGATTGTAAACAGAAGATAGTGGAGTTTGAATTGGACAATGGTAGAAAGGTGGTGTTTGTGGGAGACAGAAAAGCAAGCCCGCCTAAAATTATTTCGGCTTTGACAGTAGAGAAGACGATGAGAAAAGGATGTGAAGCATATTTGGCCTATGTGGTAGACATGAGGGTAGATTAGAAGAAGTTAGAGGAAATATCTGTGGTCATGGAATTCTCGGATGTCTTTCCTAAGGAATTACCAAGACTACTGCCACCTAGGGAAATTGAATTTCCCATGAGCTTCTTCCGGGCACAATGCCAAAATCAATTCCGCCTTATAGAATTGCTCCGATAGAATTGAAGGATCTTAAGGAGCAATTGGAAGAGTTGTTGGAAAAAAGTTACATTAGGCCGAGCTCTTCGCCTTGGGGAGCTCCTGTACTTTTTGTGAAGAAGAAAGATGGATCGTTGATGATGTGTGTGAATTATAAGGAGCTCAATCATGTCACCATAAAGAACAAATATCCGCTTCCACGCATAGATGACTTGTTTTATCAATTACACGGGGCAAAAGTCTTCTCCAAAGTAGACTTGAGATCGGGTTATCACCAGTTGAGGATAAAGGAGACTGATGTGCCAAAGACTGCTTTCAAAACACGATATGGGCATTTTGAGTTTTTAGTTATGCCCTTCGGATTGACGAATGCCCCTGCAGCCTTTATGGACTTAATGAATAGAGTCTTTAAGCCATTTTTGGACCAATCTATCATTATCTTTATTGATGATATATTGGTTTATTCCAAGAGTGATAAGGAGCATGAAGAGCATTTGGGGATTGCTTTAGAGACATTGAGGAAGAACGGATTGTATTCCAAATTCGATAAATGCAAATTTTGGCTAAAGGAAGTAGCATTCCTTGGAAATGTGATTTCAGAGCACGGAATATATGTGGATCCAAGAAAGATAGAAGCAGTTGTGAAATGGAAAGCACCTAAAAATGTAGCTGAAGTGAGAACTTTCTTGGGTTTAGCTGGATATTACAGAAGGTTTGTAGAGGGCTTTTCTATGATAGCTGCTCCACTTTCTAAATTGACAAGGAAGAATCAGAAGTTTTTGTGGACAAATTAATGTCAAAAGAGTTTTGAGGAGCTTAAGTATAGATTGACGAGTGCACCAATTTTGACTTTGCCTTCAGGTAATGATAGATATACAGTATACTGTGATGCCTCGAGGAAGGGATTGGGCTGTGTGTTGATGCAAGGAGATAAAGTGATTGCTTATGCTTCTAGGCAATTAAAGTCTTATGAGATGAATTATCCTACACATTACTTGGAGTTAGCTGCTATAATCTTTGCATTGAAAATATGGAGACATTATTTGTATGGAGTCACTACCAATGTATTTACAGACCATAAAAGTCTTAAGTATTTCATGAGCCAGAAAGAGTTGAATCTGAGACAAAGAAGATAGTTGGAACTACTGAAAGATTATAAGTTGTTGATAGATTACCACCTAGGAAGAGCTAATGTCGTAGCCGATGCACTAAGTAGAAAATCGACTATGGAACATGTGGAGACAGTATATGTTCCTTTGTTGAAAGAATTAGCCAAACTTCGGGTGACATCGAGGCAAGTTGAATTTGGGTGTGTATTGGCTAATTTTAGAGTGAGGTCAATATTGAGTAAGAAGATTAAGGAATTGCAGGCACAGGATGGGTACTTAAGCAAGCTCAGAGAAGAGATTAAAAATGGTAAACCTTCGGAAATAAAGATAAGAGAAGATGGATTGATGGTGGTAGGGAACAGACTATGTATTACTGATATGTAAGAGTTGAAAGATGAAATTCTTGATGAGACACACAATACACCTTATGCTATGCATCCAAGAAGTATAAGAATGTATAGAGATTTGAAGGAGCACTTTTGGTGGAAAGGAATGAAAAAGGATGTTGCAGAGTATACTAAAAGATGCTTAGTATGTCAGCAAGTCAAGGCTGAACACCAGGCACCTTCAGGCAAGCTTCAGCCTTTGTCTATTTCGGAATGAAAGTGGGAGAAGAATACGATGGATTTCTTGATGGGATTGTCGAGAACTAGTAGGAAGCTTGATGCAATATGGGTGATAGTGGATAGGCTGACCAAGTCAGCACATTTCTTGCCAATTAAGCAGACAGATTCTTTGAATGCTTTGAACAAGAAATAAGTGGATGAAATAATCAGACTACATAAGATTCCAAGCTCTATAGTTTCGGATAGAGATCCCAGGTTCACCTCTAGATTTTAGGAAAGCTTACAGGAGGCTTTCGGAACCAAGTTGCCCTTTTAGTACAGCTTTCCACCCACAGACCGATGGATAATCGAAGAGAACAATACAGACTCTGGAGGCAATGTTGAGAGCTTGTGTTATGGATTTCAAAGGCTCATGGGATGATCATTTGCCTTTAATTGAGTTTGCTTACCATAATTCCTATCATTCGGGAATTCAAATGGCACCTTATGAAGCTTTGTATGGTAGGAGGTGTAGAACTCCTATTTGTTGGGATGAGGAAGGTGAAAGGAGACTTGTAGGACTTAAGTTAGTACAGGTTACAGTTGATAAGATTAAATTAGTGAAACAGAGACTTAAAGCAACTCAAGATAGAATAAAGAGCTACACAAATGCAAGTAGAAAAGAGATGGAATTTGAAGTTGGAGACAAAGTGTTTCTTAGAGCTTCTCTATGGAAAGGGGTCTTGAGATTTGGTAAGAAGGGCAAGCTTAGTGGGAGATACATATGCCCTTATGAGATCATTGAGAGGATTGGGCTTTTAGCCTACAAGTTAGCTTTGTTATCAGAATTGTCTAAGATTCACAATTTCTTCCATGTATCGATGTTGAGAAGGTATCGATCCGACCCTTCACACATAGTTTAACCATCAGAGGTTCAGTTAAAGGAGGATTTGACATATGAGAAGATTTCAGTGGAGATTTTGGACACCAACGAGAAAGTTCTCAGGAACAAGATGGTTAAATTGGTCAAAGTCTTATGGAGAAACCATTCGGTAGAAGAGGCCATGTGGGAGCCACTAGAGGCTATGAAGGAGAAGTATCCCCACCTCTTCAATGACTCAGGTAATAATTTCGAGGACGAAATTCTTTTAAGAGGAGGAGAAATGTTGGGCCCTGAATTTTTTTATTTTAGTAATCGTGATTTGAATAAATGTTGTGGTATTGTTAGATAAAGCATTTTAATTGGAATTAACATATGTCAAGTTTAGGAGGATTTAATTCATGGATTGATGGAAGTAAAGTGTTGATGTTGTAAGGTGCATAAAGGCATTTTTCGAAGATTATTTAAGGTTAGAAGCACTAAGGCATTAAAGGAAGGGTAAGGTGGATTTTTCTCACTCATTAAGGGTAGAATGGGAAGAAGAAAAGATTGTCTTGTAAATAAGAAGACCAAAAACGTGAAGGAGGGAGAGAAAATCAAAAAGTAAAAGAGAGAAAGGAAGAGAGGTTTCGGTGAAGTTGGAAAAAGAATAGAGCTTTGGACTAGGTTACACTTTTTCTTAGTTTTAAAGAGAGAATTTGAGGTTATTCAAGAAGGGAAAAAGAAAGAGGAAAGGAAGAGTTTTCTTTAAAGCCAAGAATCTCATTAGTTGGTGAAGATTCATGATAAGTCGATTTTTAAATCTCTTGGAGTATTGAAGGATTTTTGGTTCAAAGAGCTAGGGAAATGTATGGGTTTAAGTATTCTAGGGTCAATTTCATGCTTTTGGTTTTATGGGTTCTCAAATTTGAATTACTATTGAATGAGAACTTGCTTTTTTATAGGAAACTAAGCCCGATCTAAGGTGAAGAGGAAAGACAACGGTGAACTTGGATTGACAAGCGAATTAGGTAATATTTATGGTTATTGTGTAATTGGGCAAATTCTTGCTTATGTATGTGTATGTGGTTTTGATTGAAATTGTTATGTTTGAAATTGAAATAATTGTGCATATTTGAAATTGCATGATGCATTGTGATTATGTTATACCTTGAAAAAGGTTATAACATTTGGACTTAAATGAAAACAAGAAAAAGCATGAAATATAAGAAAATTAATAAAATGAAAGAAGGACAAGAGTGCTAATTGCGATTGACTAAATTGAGCATAAATTTGATTGAGTTTGGGCGAGAGAGGAACCATTTCGTAGTCATGTGCACGTCGACATAAAGCCTTCTCTTGGCTGCCCGTTGGTGGCCCACGAGATCCGAAAACGGACTTGTTTTGTTCATGGAGTAAGCTTCGGTTTCTCTGTTTTGTTCACGGAACCCTCGAGCCAATTGTTTGTGCATTTGCATTTTAATATGTTAAGTTTTGATGAAGTTAAGTATTGTGCTTTGATGCTAAATTACATCCAATATGTTTTATGTGATGAATTATTGAGATTTGAGATATATATATATATATATATATATCTGTAATTATGCTTGAATGTGTGGCTCATTGCCAATAGATATGAATATTTTAGCCAGTGAGCTATATAGCTCAACCCCCAATTTTTCCTCCTCAGGTGCAAATCGAGAAGATCAGTGATCCTTGCAAGGCATTCGGACTCTAAGATAGATATAAGTCTTTTGTACTAAGTTAGTGATTTTGGATAGCTTTATAAGCATATCAACATTGAGCATCCTTATGTATTTTGTTTTAAGTTTTGATGTGTATGATGATATGTATTTGCTCAAACTCTTTGAATTGGTAAGGGAATGATGAATTGAAATTTCATTTCTATCTATGATTCTGTTATTTTAAAGATTGGGATAATGAAATGTACATGTGCATCTGTGTTGAGATTGCCAATGGCTGTTAGTATCAGAATAGCATGTTAGAATTGGAGAGATTGTGCTCTAAACTCAAAGGAAAATATAGACAAAGAGTATCGTCTGTGATGATATCACATTACAGAAGTAAAGGAAAATACAGACAAAGAGCATCGTCTATGATGACGTCACACACAGATGCAAAGGAAAATACAAACGAAGAGTATCGTCTGTGATGACGTCACACATAGATGCAAAGGAAAACACAGACGCAAGGAATCGTCTGCGATCATGTCACAACATAGACGCAAAGAAAACACAGACGCAAGGAATTGTCTGTGATGACGTCAAAACATAAACGCAAAGAAAGACAGACAATAGGAAAGGCAGACGATAGGAAAGGCAGACGAAAGGAAAGACAAACGATAGGAAAGGCCGGTAATAGGAAAGGCAGATGAAAGGAAAGACAGACGATAGGAAATGAAGATGAAAGGAAAAGTAGACGATAGGAAAGGCAGACGAAAGGAAAGATAGACGATAGGAAAGGCAGACAATAGGAAAGGTAGACGAAAGGAAAGACAGACGATAGACTAAAGATAGACAAAGTTGAAAACCAGGCGATAGGCAAACCCAGATGATAGGCCAAACACAGAAGAAGAAGTTAAGAAGTTATGCTAATTGTCCCAAAGCATGTATATATGTAAATTGTGGACTCACCAACGCTATTATTTGACATATTTGGGCTTGAATCGAGATGAGCCTAAAAGGGGTAATTTTGAATGCAAGTGTTTGTGTAAATTGATTGGATATCCGAATGCGATGGTTGGGCTCCGAAAATGGGGTACGACAGCTTCATCCAAGCATGATAACAATAACAATTCCACCTTATAGAATGGCCTGACAGAATTGAAAGAGCAATTAAAAGAACTATTAGAGAGAGGTTATATTAGGCCTAGCTCCTCACCTTGGGGAGCTCTAGTTCTTTTTGTGAAGAAGAAAGACAGATCCTTGAGGATGTGTGTGGACTACAAGAAGCTCAACCATGTCACTATCAAGAATAGATATCCTCTTCCATGCATAGATGATTTGTTTGATCAATTGAAAGGGGAAAAAGTCTTCTCCAAGATAGACTTGAGATTGGGTTATCACTAATTGAGAATAAGGGAGTTTGATGTGTCAAAGACTACTTTCAGAACACGATATGGGCATTTTGAATTCTTAGTTATGCCCTTTGGATTAACTAATGCCCCTGCAACCTTCATGGGTTTAATGACTAGATTCTTCAAGCGTTTCTTAGACTAACTTATTATAGTTTTTATTGATGATATATTGGTTTATTTCAATAGTGGCAAGGAGTGAAAAGAGCACTTAAAGATTGCATTAGAGACATTAAAGAAGAAAAAGTTATATGCCAAATTCGATAAATGTGAAATTTAGCTAAAGGAATTGGTGTTTCTTAGGCATGTAATTTCCAAAAAAGGAGTGCATATGGATCCAAGGAAAATGGAAGTTGTAGTTAAATAGGAAGAACCCAAAAATATAGCGGAAGTTAGGAGTTTTTAAGGTTTAGTTGGTTATTACAGATGATTTGTAGAAGGCTTTTTCATGATAGTAGCTCCGCTCACCAAATTGACAAGGAAGACTTAGAAGTTTGTGTGGGCAGAAGAAGGTTAGAAGAGCTTTGACGAATTAAAGAATAGGCTTACATTTGCACCAATTCTAACCTTGCTTTCTGGTAGTGATGGATATACAGTATATAGTGATGCCTCGAGGAAAGGACTAAGATGTGTGTTGATGTAAGGGGAAAAAGTGATTGCTTATGCTTCCAGGCAATTAAAACCATATAAGATGAATTATCCCATACATAACTTGGAGTTAGCTGCCATAATCTTTGCATTGAAAATATGGAGACATTATTTATATGGAGTCACCAACAGGGTGTATACAAACCACAAGAGCCAGAAATATTTGATGAGCCAAAAAGAGTTAAACTTAAGGCAAAGAAGGTGGTTAGAACTACTAAAGGATTATAATTTGATGATAGACTACCACCCGAGGAAAGCTAATGTAGTAGCGGATGCACTGAGTAAGAACTATACTATGGCACATGTGAAGATCGTATATCTTCCATTGTTGAAGGAATTAGCTAAACTTAACGTGATATTGAGGCAAGCCGAATCTGGTAATATATTGGCTAATTTTAGAATAAGGCCAGTATTGAATGAGAAGATTAATTAATTGCAAGAACAAGATGAGTATTTGAGCAAGCTTAGAGAAGAAATTAAAAATGGTAAGCCTTCTGAAATAGTGATAAGAGAAGATGGATTGATGGTGGTAGGCAACAAATTATGTACTCCAGATATGCAAGAGTTGAAGGATGGAATTCTTGATGAGGCATACAATGCTCCGTATACAATGCATCCGAGGAGTACAAGAATGTATAGGGATCTAAGAGAGCACTTCTGGTGGAGAGGAATGAAGAAAGATGTTGCTGAGTATGCTGGAAAATGTTTGGCATGTCAACGAGTTAAAGCATAATATCAAGCACCTACCAGTAAGCTTAAGCCTTTGTCTATTTTGGAATGGAAGTGGGAGAAGATTACAATGGATTTCTTAATGGGATTACCAAGGACCAGCAGGAAGTATGACACAATATGGGTGATTGTTGATAGGCTAACAAAGTCAGCACATTTCTTGCCAATTAAACAGGTTGATTCTTTAAACGCCTTGGACAAGAAATACATAGCTGAAATTATTAAACTTCATAGGATTATGAGTTCTATAGTCTCAGATAGAGATTGTTAGACCCCAAAATTTTTCTTAGAATTTATTCTAATAAATTAGCAAACATGAGTAGAAATTTGAAATTTTGAAATTAGAAATTTTTGGAGTTAGTTATAAATATATTTTATTTATATTTGTTTGCATGGATTAAATAGAAATGCTAAAGTTAAGGAGTAAGTAGGCAATAACTTAATTATGGAAGGGTAAAATTGGAAAGAGTAGAAGTTGCCTTAAAATTTATAAGAAAAGAAGAGTGCATGAGAGTCGTGTAGAAGTGAGAAAGAAAATGAGAGAAAGTTGTAGAAGAAACTAGAAGAAGAGAAGCAGAAAACTGAAACAGAAAAGAAGAAGAAAGAAAGAAAGAAACGGAGAAAGAGAAGGAGGAAAAATCGATTCAACTTGAGTTTTTTTTAGGTAATCTATATCTACTTTTCTTGTTTTGATGGAAGAAGTAACTAGAGAAAAATAAGATTTTTATGCTGAAAATGAAGAGAGAAAGAAGAGAACTAAGAAATCAATTTCTTAGATTTTCATATATTCTCTACTAGATATTAGTTACTTTAGTTTAGTTAAACCAAGAATAGAATAAGTGTAAGTTCATTCTTCGATATTAGAGCTCTAAGGATTTTTCTATTTGTATACTAATTGAATGAAAATTTGTTTTTTGAAGGAAACCAAGAAAATCAAAGACAAGAGCAAGAGGAGAGACAAACTTGAGTTTGGATTTATAAGTAAATAGGTGGGTAATATGTTTATGGTTATTGTAATATGTTTATGGTTATTGTGTTAAAGGTCTGTTTTCCTTACATGTTTGTGTGCTTAAATGTTTGTCTTGGAATCATTGTGAATATGGGAAAAATGTACTGTGATATGTTATTTGTTATGTCTGGAAAGATTTTACTACATCTTGAATGGATAAAAAACAGAAACATGCAAGAAGCATGAAAATATGAATATGTTAAGAGTTAAAATTTGCTTATATAGGCAAGAGAGATACCATTTCATTTGTCACGTGCACGTTGACTTAAAGCCTTCTCCCAGTTGCTCGCATGTGGCATATGAGCTTTGAAAAATGAACTCATTTCGTTCATGGCGTAACCTTTGGTTTCGCCATTTCATTCCATGGGATTCTCTCAAGCCATTATGTTTATACATTGCATCTTGATTTGTTAAGCATCATATACGATTGAATGTTATGTTTCAATGATTGAAAATACATAATATGTTTTATGTGATTTAATGTATGAGTTCTTTGAGTAAGAATGTGGATCAGGCGATTTGCTAAGACTAAAGTGCAATATACATATATATATATATGCTTGATTGTGTGTGTGTGTGTGGCTCGTTACTAATGGCTATAAACATATTATCCACTGAGCTTCACAACTCACCCCATTATTTTTCACTCCTTAGGTGAAGACAAAGCAGATCAATATTGAACCTTGCAAACTTCGACAAACTCGAAGAGAAAAATATATCTTTTATAACTAAGTTAGTAGAATACCTTAGGTAGATTTACTAACATATCAAGCATGAGCATTCATGTTGTATTTTTGGATTATGCTACTATTATGACTTTTGATATGTAATTAAAGTGAAGTATAAACTTTATTTTGTTCGAGAAATGAATGAAAGAGCTGATGAAGTTTCCTTTGTACATGTTTAAATTTTCTTCTCTGTTAAGTTGACAATTTCTGTTGGGAATAAAGTTGTGAGTTGTTAGGTGGCTTTTGGATAGATTTTTCTTAATTAAATTGTTATGCTGAGTCTGTTATGTTAGGAGTCCTATATATATGAATTGTGTTTGTTGCATTCAGGTCTTTCGGTTTTTGTGAGAATGTTAATTAGGTAGAAGAGGAATAAGGGGACAGAAATTATGTACTAGCTTCAATGGATAAACTGTATTGATCTAGGAAGAATTTTACAAAATTATTTTCATAAAAGTTATAGCTCATTCTTTTAGGCTTCTAATAGTATAAAGTTTATAATCTTTAGACTTCAGAAGAAAAAAAAAAGATATGGCTTTTACAAGATAGCACCATTGGTGTGGGTAAAGGCTGTAACACTATTATTGGCAGAAATTTTTTATTTTGTTTTTAAAGGATTAAACTATATCAATATAGGCTAAATTAGACAAATTTGTCTTCATAAAAGTTGTAGCTTATTCTCTTATCTTTCTAAAGACATAAAGTTTGAAAATTTTGGACATCTAAGTTGAAAGTTATGAAGGTTAGAAATAGGAGTGGCAAAGTCAGGGTGCATGATCGTCGATCGCAATCGACCCCAAAAATTCCGTATTGCACAATTATGCAAAAGCTGATTTTTCCCTAAATACACAATTGTGCTTAAGCATGATCATTCATTGCCAATATTCATGGGGACGCTTTTATGCACGGCGGTGCATCTTTATTTTTTTTTATTATTCGAGTTGTTATTTGTTTTTACTCCCAACTGTGATTTTTTTTATTTTTACTTTTATTTATTTATTTTAAAATTCCCTCAAATTTTAGCATATTGTAGCCACGAATTAAGTTCTGAGACCCAAGCCCAACAAAGATCCCAAATTTGTCTCTAGATTTTGGAAAAGTTTGCAAGAGACTTTGGGAACCAAGTTGCATTTTAGCACAAATTTTCATCTACAGACTAACGGCCAATCAAAGAGGACAATAAGGACATTGGTGGCAATGTTAAAAGCTTATGTTATGGACTTCAAAGGCTCATGGGATGATCATCTACCTTTAATTGAGTTTGCTTACAATAATTCCTACCACTCAAGAATTCAAATGGCACTTTATGAAGCTCTGTATGGTAGGAGGTACAGAACTCCTATTTGTTGAGATAAGGAATGTGAAAGGAGATTTTTAGGACTTGAGTTGGTACAGGCTACAGTTGACAAGATTAATTTGGTGAAGCAGAGACTCAAGGCAGCTCAAGACAGGATAAAAAGCTATACGGACGTACATAGAAAGGAGATGGAATATGAAGTTAGAGATAAAGTATTTCTTCGAGCTTCACTATAGAAATGAGTCTTAAGATTTGGTAAAAAAGGTAAGCTTAGTCCCAGATATATAGGCCCTTATGATATTATTGAAAGGATTGGGCCTTTAGCCGACAAGTTAGTCGTGCCACCAAAATTATCCAAGATTCACAATGTCTTTCTTGTATCGATGTTGAGGAGATATAGATCGGATCTTTCATATATAGTCCAACATTTAGGGGTTGAATTAAAGGAGGATTTGACTTATGAAGAACAACCATTAGAGATTTTAGATTCAAAGGAAAAGGTCTTGAGAAACAAGACTATTAAGTTGGTTAAAGTTTTATGGAAGAACCATGCTAGAGAAGAAGCAATATGGGAACCTTTGGAAGCCATGAAGGAGAAGTATCCACACCTAATTATGGACTCAGGTAAGAATTTCGAGGATGAAATTCTCTAAGGGGGAGAAATGTTAAACCCTGCATGGTTGTGACTTGAGAAGTCACAACTGTGACTTCTCCTACTTTTCACGGTTATGACTTGAGAAGTCATAACCACGACTTCTCTCACTTTACTTAGAAAATTTTTATTAAATTATATGTTTGCATGTATTAATGGTAATGATAGAATTAAGTTAAGGAGTTAGTAAACTTTAGATTAAATATGGAAGGGTAAGCTTAGAAAGACAAAAGTTGTCTTAAATTAATAAGAAAAGAAATGAGAAAAAGTGGTGAGTCGTAATAGAGAAGTAAGAAAGAGAGAAAGAAAAACTTAAAAGGAACTAGAAGAAGAGAAGTAGGAACCGAAACATAAAGAGAAGAAGAAGGAAAGAAAGAAAAAGGAGAAAGAAGAAGGAAAAGGTTTAGCTGAGTTTTTAGGTAACCTCTATCTTTTCTTTTTGCTTTGGTAGAGGAAGGAACTAGAGAAAATAAGTAGATGTGCTGAAAATGAAGGGAGAAAGAAGAGAACCAAGAAATAAATTTTCTTATATTTTCATAGATTTTCAACTGGATCTTAGTTCTTCTAGCTTAGATAAACTAAGAGTGGATTAAGTCTAAGCTCATTTTTATAGCTTTACGAAATTTCTATTTGTATATGAGTTTGAATAAAAGTTTGGTTGTTTGACGGAAACCAAGAAAATCTAATGCAAGAGCAAGAGAAAAGACAAACTTGAGTTTGGATTTACAAGTAAATAGTGGGTAACATGTTTATAGTTATTGTGATGATAGGTTGATTTCTTACTTGTTTGTATGTTTAATTGCTTGATGTTGAATCAATTTAAATGTGAAAAAAAATGCACTGCGATTTGTTATCTTGTTATGCCTTGAAATATTTTACTGCATTTTGTATTAATGAAAAGAGGAAAAACGCAAAAAAGCATGAAAGTATGAATATGTTATGAAATGTGTGAGCACCGAAAATTTGCTTTAGCGGCCAAGACAAATACCATTTCATTCATCATGTGCACGTTGACTTAAAGCCTTCTCTCAGCTGCCCGGTTGTGGCACATGAGCTCGTAGA
>JAOSBO010000007.1:25617471-25629399 GCA_027563915.1 Erythroxylum rotundifolium
TACCATTTCATTCATCATGTGCACGTTGACTTAAAGCCTTCTCTCAGCTGCCCGGTTGTGGCACATGAGCTCGTAGAAATGGACTCATTTTGTTCATGGTGTAAATTTCAGTTTTTCCATTTCGTTCTATAGGATTCTCTTAAGCCATTATATGTGTTCATTTCCTTTAATTTGTTGAGCATGATATACACCTGAATGCTATGCTTTGACGATTGAAAATTTATGATATGTTTTATATGTTAACATCGGAGTTCTTTAAGTTGGAAATATGGATAAATAAATTACTAGATTAAAATGAGATGTGTATATATATACATATGTGCTTGATCGTATGTGTCCTGTTACCAATGGCTATAAATGTATTAGCCACTGAGCTTCGCAGCTTACCCCATTATTTTCCACTCCTTAGCTACAAAACAAGCAGATCATTGAACCTTGCAAATTTCGGCAATCTCCAAGAAATTTATCTTTTGTAACTAAGTTAGCTTGAATACATTTGGTAGTTTTGCAAGCATATCAAGCATGAGCACTCGTGATGTATTTTTGGATTATGCTACTATTTCGACTCTTGTTATGTAATTAATATTATGTACCAACTCTACTTTATTTGAGAAATGAAACTCCATTTTGTTTGAGAAATGAAAGTATGAGTTAAATAATTTCTCTTTGTACATGTTCAAATTTTCTTCTCTGTTAAGTTCTTAATTTTGATTGGGAATACAATTGTGAGATGTTTGATGGATTTTAGATAGATTTTCTTAAGTAAATGGTTATATTAGGAGTTTTCTATGTATGACTTGTGTTTATTGGATTCACGACTTTTAGTTTTTGTGAAAATGTATAATAGGCAGTAGAGGAAAAAGGAGATAGAAATTGTTCCCTGACTTCCATGAATAAATTGCATTGATGTAGGCAAAATTTGATAAAGTTTTCTTCATAAAAGTTGTAGCTCATTCTCTTAGCTTTTTAATGGTATAAAGTTTGTAATTTTTGGACATCAAAATTAAGAGATATAAATTTTACAAGGCTAACTGCACAACAGGGGTGGACGATCGTGACAAAGCCCTTAAATCTAAGGAGTGCATAGTTATGCACTAGCACGATCGTGCATTGGCCCTTTATAGATGGGAGGGCATGATCGTACAATGACTCTTCAATTTGAAGAGTGCACAATCTTGTTGGCGCTTCAATCATAAGAGTGCATGATTGTGCTTGTTTCAAGGGAGTTTGCACAATTGTGCTTGTGCACGATCATCATGACAAACTTAAGTCATGACCATGACTAAAGAAGTCACAGCTATGACTTCTCTACTTTTGCCACTGTGACTTTTTCTTGTTTTATTAAAGAAACTTTATTTTGTCACGATCGTGACTATTTAAGCCACAACTATGACTTCTTTTATTATTAAAGGTTTATTTGTTTGTTTTTACTCCCAATCGTGACTTCTTTTATTATTAGAAATTAATTGTGACTTCTTTTTATTTCTTTTGAAGTCACCTAACCTTAGCATATTGTCACCATGAAATATTGTAATCGAGACTTGAGCCCAACAAGTGACTTGTGGGTCAGAGTTAGCCTGTTCGTGACCCAACCTATCCTTTTTTAAAAAAATATTTACAAAATCACATTGTTTTTGTCTTTCCAATTGAGCCACAGCCTGGCTCGTGCTTGACTCGTGAATTGGTCGAGCTGAACTGTTTTGACTAGTGGCCCACCCGTGGCCCAGTCATCCAAGCCAAAATCGAGTCAGACTAGGCCAAAATTGACATCCTTATTTGGGAAAATTTGTTGTTTTCATTGTTTTTCTTTGTATAGTTTAGTTTTCTCAATTTTTCTTGACGAAAAACATAATTTAAGTGTAGGGGACTTGTTGTGTCTAATTTTTATTGATTTGGCTAGCTTTTATATGCTAATTTTGGTTAAAAATTCCTACCATTTAATCCAAATTTGAATGAAATTAGTTTTGTGGAATCATTTGTTAATATTGCAGGAAAAGAAGGAAATTAGGCAAAAGCCACTCGGGTGACAGAAGTGTCACATATGTGATAAAGATGTCACAAACATGATAGTGAGTATCACATGCGTGACAAGGGGAGTTACCACCATGTAAGAGTTCTCAGTACCGTACAAAAGAATTCTAGCACTAAATTAAATGTCACGCAAGTCATGCATGATTACAGCAAATTAAAAACCTAGACTCTCTCTATAAATATAAAATTTGTAGAAAGAAAACGGGGTCAATAGTGCAGGAATAGAAAATAACAGAGCAACTGACTTGAGCAAGAATATAAGAGAGAAAAGTCAAAAAACATAAGCAACAATTTGTAGGCAGAATAAAGATAGCTGAGGCAGAAAGTGGGAGCTAAAGCTAGGGAGCGTAGGCAAGGCCAATGGAGTAAAAACAAACAGCGATTACATTAGGCAAGAGATTCACCACCACTGTTCTTCGTCTGAGAGTTCTTCATTTTGTTTGTTGAACTTATTTCATATGTTTATCACTTTTGTTTCTCTATTTACAGTTAAACATAAGATTGAAGTTAATAAATATGATGAACAGTTCTGATTCCATTATGAGTTGATAGTTTATTCTTGAGGATTAATGTATTTGAGTTGAAGCCAGGGAGCGTGGGCAAGGCCAGTGGAGTAAAAATAAATAACAATTATGATAGGCAAGAGATTCAGCACCACTCTTCTTCGTTCAAAGATTCTTCATTCTACTTGTTGAACTTATTTCATCTATTTGTTGAACTTATTTCATCTGTTTATTGCTTTTATTTCTCTATTTACTATTAAACATAAGATTGAAGTTAATGAATATGATGAACAATTCTTATTCCATTATGGGCTAATTGTTTATTCTTCAGGATTAATGGATCTAATTTAATCGATTGAGCATGATTGAAATACTGTTTGGTTGTCTTATTATTTTATATAATTTTTGAACTTATTGCATGTAAGAGTTTGGCCAGCTTTTGCCTCATTTTGATATTAAATGAAGAATTGAGAGAAGAAGTTTAATATTAGAAAAAGAAATTATAAACTCACATTATAAATTAAAAATATATTAACTTAAATGGGTATTATCAGTTAGGTTTAAATAATTTATTTAGATAATAATCTTGTCGAGTACGAAAGTTAGATCTAGTTTATTATTTGATTCGATTTTAAAACCTAATTGTTAATTTTAGCAAGACAATTATTCAATCAATTTGCCTTAGTCATGCATAAGAGATTAAATTAGTGAAATTAATTTCTCAAGAGCTCACTACATTAATTGATCAACTATTCTTTGTTTCCAATTAAATTAATTTACTTTTGAGTTTATTTTTTTTAATTTCTTTAAATCCTTTTCTCAACAAATTGAGTTAAGAGTGTTTAGGATTGCATTTGCTTTTATTTAAAGTTAATTTGAGTGAACCAATTTCACCCTGGGTATTTGACTATAATTACCTCGTATACTTACGAGTGGGGTAGCCTGGGTTTTAGAAATTATTTTGGCACAACAGAGTTATATCTAATATTATAATATTATGATATATAAAGAAAAAAATTATTCAAAAACTAAGTTTAAGATCTCTTCTCAAGTTGGAGCATGAAGATCTTTAATGTCAACTTACAAATAAGAAAATATTAATGTCCACATTCAATTGCTTTAGTTAATATATATGTCATTGGAAATTGAATTGAAAGATATTGTGTACCAATGGTGCTAGATTGCAAGTGATCAAGAATAAAATGATAGTTGAATTTGATGTGTTTACTACACTTAAAGAAGATGAGATTTTGAGTTGCAATGTAAAAGCATTGGTTGAGAATGAGACAAAAAGATTAACAATTAGACCACATAACCATATCAACTCATTATTTGTAACAATTATAAAGCAATATTCTAATTCTATAGAACATAAGACAGTAGGTTATTTCTTAGATTTCTAAAAGAAGAGAAAAATACTAAAAAATAAAATAACCTATAATAGATTTTTGGCTCATAGGACAACTTGCTCAGTCGATATCACTATAAGTTTTTATATGAAAATCACTATTTAAGGGGACAAAAAACCCCTTGACTAGAAGAACTCTTAAAACATCGAAGAACATAATAGGCAACATCAAGATGTGGAGAGTTTGTACTATATAAGTGAACAGGGTTTAAGCTCACTAATATTGAAATATTAGTAAGAAAAACTTGATGAGATGGAACAACACTAGAATAACATAAATGATATTACACATGATAACCTGAAGAAATTACAATAGATGTAGGTTATGATGACTTATCTACTCCATGGAACTGAAACATATAATCATTAAGATAAGAGTGAATGTGACGAGCTTTTTAGGGTTGTGATGTGTTAAAGAGAGAATGTTGTATAGGACTTGATTGTTTGGAAGAGAATTGTATAGATGAGTCTTGAGATGAAGACAAAATCTCATGATTTGAATCAATGGAGGCAAGTGAGGCAATATTATCATCAATATTATTTTGAGGAGATGGAATTGGGGAGTTATAACTAGGAGGCATATCAACTGAAGCCTCCAAAGAATCAAGAATGTGTAAAGGAATAATAACGTTTGATTCTTTTGAAGGACTATGAAAATGAAAAGGGAATTGGTTTTCATAAAAATGACATCTTGTGATATAAAATTCTTGTGTAATTCCATATCACAAACTCTCTATTCCTTTTTTTATAAAATAAACAATACAATTACAAGGTTTAGAATAAGGTGCAAACTATTCTTTGATTGATTTTATTTTTACACAAAATAAACAATCAAAAATACATAAATAAAGTACGATGGAGGCTTTAAAAATAACATCTTATGAGGAGCTCTTGCCAAATAATTTAGGTGTATGAGTATAATTTATCAAGAAACACACACTAAAATTTTATTAGTAAATTTAATTAAAAATCAAAGAGCACAAGCAACCTTTAAAAAGTGATTATGTTTATGTTCTTCTATTCCATTTTATTAAAGGGTATCAACACAAGGTTTTTGATATGAAACACCATCGAGAGACAAAAATTAGACAGACAACCAATAGTAAATTCTAAACCACTATTACTCCTAAGTTGTTTAATACTATTATTAAATTGAGTATTAACAATATCATAAAATTGAATGAAGTAATTTTTTTTGCTTTTTACTAATGTTTTATGAGATAAATCCAAGTGTGTCTTTTGCAATCATCTGCAACATAAGAAAATAATGAGCCCAAAAATAGATAGAATTTTATAAGGTCCCAAAATGTGAGAATAAACCAAATAAAAAGGTATATAAAGAACATAATTTTAAATCATACTTGATAATTTAATTTGATCCGTATAATGCATAAGAATAAATTCCCCATTTGGTAATCTAATAGGTAAAGAGTAAGAAGTAGTTTTCATATTAAAGAAAAGGTGCATCACATCTAAAATGTTCAAAAGCACCACTCTTTATGATCCATTATCAAATATCATAAGCTCGGGTGGCTTTAGCAATAAAATTTACTACATTTTGATTATTGGAGGGAAATAAGAATATGAGCTTCTCATATTATTCTTTAACGAGACAAATCTTTACATGTAGATTAACTTGAACCTACAATGGAGTTATTATATGAAATAGGTTATATCTTCCCCTCTGAAGTTTTAACTTTTCTTTTACAGCTAGGGAGAAACACAACTAGTTTAAAACATTTTTATTTGATATGCCTGATAAAGCAAACACACGTAAGAGGGGGTAAATTATGTGTTAAAAAAATTTCAATGTACTTTCAGATTGATAAGATCCTACTAAACAAAATAAATTTTTATAAATACAAGGGTCCTTTAAACTTTCAAAAGGATTCTATTAATGTTGAAGATGAAAGGAGCCTGTTAATTGAAAGGAACTTGCTAACGCTCAAAACGAAAGGAGCCTATTTAATTGTTAGGAGCTTGCTAGCACTAAAAAAGAAAAGAGTTTATTATAAAAGTGAAGGAGCCTTTTGCAAATATAAAACAGAAACACTATATTGCGAAATTTTAAAGTTAAGAAGAGAGAAAGAATGACATAGTTGATTTATACTGGTTCGGCTTATAACTCAAGCTTATGTCCAGTTCCCAAGTATTCGACTTGAGTGTTTCACTAAAATTCCAAGTAGTAATTTGACACGCCTCTTGAAGCTCACAAGTACATATTTTTCAAGGTTCTTCAACCTTTCACACTAGTATTATTTAACTAGGCTCTACAAGCTCTCAACAAATGAAAAAATGATTTGCTCGATATGAGCTTCAATAATTTCTCTCAAGAAGAATTTTCACTTTTTAAGGCATAAGAAATCTGATAAAGGTATGACTTTCACGAGTATTGATCCTTTTGATGTATTTCAAATTCTGGCTTCTTAACTTCTTGTTTGCAACTGCACTGGATCTTTTTTAAATAGACATTTTCTTCAACTAGTTGTTGCTTCATTTCTTCTCTGAGTTGACTTTGTGTCTAATGAATCTTTGATATTATCTCTGCTGAAATCCTCCAATATTTAGACATTAAGAAATAAATATGGCAATGTCTTGGAGCTGATTGATGAAATATATGATTAGCAGGATCCTTCCACATATTGAAGAATCATTTCTAGTAAAGTAAGATCATTAAGAAGGTTCCTACAAGAAAGGAAGTATTATTCTATTTTCACATAATCAAGACCAGGAATTGATTCTTATGATTTTATTTCCTTTTAAGAATTATATCATTGCCTATATAAGGAAATAAATCTAATTTGAATTTTTAAATATTATGTAGTTCTCATCAAAATCATTAATAATAAACCTTGAGCTAACAATCTCCTCCGTTTTGATGATGACAAGCAATAACAGTTACATTTTCAAAATTCAAATGATGATAAAAGATTTCAAAAGATACCTGTAAGTTTTATAGGTTCTTACTCTCAATCATAATTAGAAGGAGTCTTTCTTACGACCTTTAAAAATAAGAACCTATCATTTATAAGATAACTGAGATAAACTTCACAGAATTAATTCAACAATCTTTCAACAGTTAGCAAAATATATCACATCAAAAGCAAGTATATTATTACATTCACCCCCCCCCCCCCCTTTTCATTATCAAAAATAGAGGGAAAAGAACTAAACAGTTAAAAAACACAAGTATATAAGATAGCTTATCACAGATTTATACTTCAATTATGCAAAGGAAAATATATTAACTCTTCCACTTTGTCATTATCAAAAAGAACTAATTTAACCTAACAAGGGCCTTCTTTTTAGAAGGAGCCTGCTAATACTTGCAAACAAGATTAGCATAATATATTCAAACACAATTATAATTCACATAATCTGCACATACCAAGCTCTTTTCTTAATCAACAAAATCTATCTTCAGAAAGTGACTTAGTAAAGATATCAGCTACTTGATTTTTAGTATTAACATTCAAAAGACTAATGGTTCCTTCTAAAACATGATCTATGAGAAAATGATGTTTGACTTCTATATGCTTAGTCCTAGAATGATACATAGGATTTTTGAAAGATATATTGCATTATTATTATCACATAATAGAGGGATACGAATCAAGTTTAGTGAGAAATCCTGGATTGATGCTTCATCCATTATATTTGAGTACAAAAGCTGGTAGTTGCTATATATTCCACTTCAATTACTAAAAGAGTTGTACAATTTTATTTCTTGCAAGAACAAGAAACTAGACATCCTCCAAGAAATTGACAATGACCACTTGTGCTTTTTCGATCGACTTTATCACCCACATAATTCGATCATTTCTCTGTACTTTGTCTCATCCATAGCCTTGCCATCTTCATCATTATTAAGTTTAGTTTAAGGGTACACAGGAGTAACAATAAGTTTGGCATTTTTTAACTGGTGCTTCTTAATGAGTTCCTTTGTGTATTTGTTTTGGCTAATGAAGATCCCTTTTTCTATTTGCCTTATTTGTAATCTAAAGAAGAAGGATAATTCTCTCATCATGCTTATTTCAAACTCCCTCTGCATTAATGCTGAGAATTCATGCTTGATGGGCCTATTTAAAACCATACAAAGCTTTGGTCAACTTCATCATGTAGTTTGGATGATCTTCGTTCTCAAAACCTGGACGTTGCTCAATAAACACTTCTTCATTAATGTATCCATTTAAAAAGGCACTTTTAACATCCATTTGGAATAACTTAAAATTTCTATAACATGCAAAGGTAAGTATAATTCTAATCGACTCTAACTTAGGGAAAGTTGCCTAAGTTTCATCCAAATCAATACCTTCTTATTGATTATAACCTTAAGCTACAAGTCTAGCTTTATTTCTTAACACCTTACTGTTTTCGTCAAATTTGTTTCCAAAAACCTAATGAGTTCCAATAACTGACTTGGGTGGACGAGGTACTAGATTCTATACTTTGTTCTTGTCAAACTGATTTAGCTCGTCTTTCATAACTGAGACTTAATTCTCATCGGTAAGAGCCTCTTCAATAGACTTTATTTCTAATTGACAAAAGTCACATAGTTGTTCTTGAAGGATGATCTTGTTCTTAGGCTTTCAAAGGGGTTTTCTAGAATATATTGATGTGTACCAAGACCTCTCCATTCTCTTAGTGTTCTTTGTTACATAGGTTCTTACTGAGATGAAGGAGCTTGCTCTGTCCTGGCTTCAGAAGGACCTTTTTGATCTTGTGATTCCGAAGGTGCTGCAAATGTAGTCAATGTATTTTTAGGAACCAAGGGATGCTCTTCATCATCTAAATCAGTTGTTGTAGTCGAAGGTAGTGCTTCATCAAACGCTACGTGTATTGATTCTTCTATCTTCTTTATTCTTTTGTTGTAAACTCTGAATCCCTTGCTAGTAGTATTGTAAACCAAAAAGATAGCTTCATTTGATCTCATATCAAACTTTCCAAGGTTGTCTTTTCCATTATTTAGAATGAAGCACTTGCAACCAAATGGTTGAAAGTAAGCAACATTCGGTTTTCTTCCTTTCTACAGCTCATAGGGGGTCTTTTTCAGAGTAGGTATTATAAGGCACTTGTTAAGTATGTAACAAGCAATTGACACAGCTTCTGCCCAGTAACTATGAGGTAGACCACTTTTCATATAACATTGTTCTGGCTATTTTAACAAGAGTCATGTTCTTTTCTTCAACAACTCCATTGTGTTAAGGAGTCCTTAGGCATGAAAAATTGTGAGATATCTTATTTTCATGGCAGAAATCTTCGAATTTTCTGTTATCAAATTCTTCTCTATAATCACTTCGAATAGATGTAATGCAATATCCTTTTTCAAATTGAATTTTGCTTTTAAACAAGCTTCACAATCCTGATTGCTTTTAAACTTTCGGGTAGGAAGTTCTCTTACTAACCCATTCTTGGAAAATTTTGATAGATTGTTGATGCTAGCATGTCTAAATCTTTTGTGCTAGATAATCAAATCCTTTTCAATTTTGATGACCTTTGCTTTGTTTTTATCAGCAAAAACAACATTATCTCCTTTTTTCCTTTCAATGTAATTGAAATGTGATATTTCACCTGTCATGTGTCTCGAACAGACACTGTCGATAATCCATTGATTTTCTCTTACCTTCATTTTGAAGCATGTCTATAAAAAATATTATCTTATTTTAGGTACCTACATTTTTTTGGGTCCTTTCAGGTTATTAGCTTAACCTTTTGGTCTCCAAACATATATTTGAGATAATTTCTCTATTTTATGAAATTTACAAGAATGACTAATGTGACCATGTCTACCACTGAAGAAGCATAAAACAGATGAATGAAAATTGCTATGTCAGATTCTTGATGTTTTGACTATAGCTACTGCTGGATTTAACAAAGAAGTTCTTGTATGGCCTAACATTATTATTTTCATTGTAACCTATTCCAGCTTTATCAAAACACACTTACCACTACGAAGTAGTGATCAAGGTTGTTCCTTTCATCAACGAACTTTGCAAAATCTTTTTCTAAAGATAAGATCTTTCCTACACATTTATGTTTCTCAAGTTTTAGGGCGACAACCTTTTCTTCTAGTTGTCTCACTTTATCATAATCATTCTCAAGCAAAGTATTTTCCAATCTTTCTTCCAAAAGTTCCTTTTCAGAAATCTTTTGTTTATGATCATCCTCAAGAGACATATTCTTGGTTGTCAGATTTTCAATTACGGATTCTAATGATTTAATCTTACTCTTCAAAGATGTTTCATTGTTCTTGGACATCTCAATTTCTTTGAAGTACTTCACTGTCAATTTTTTGTACTGATCATATAATTCATGATTTGCATTTCTCAATTTATCAACTTCAATATCAAAGTCAGAATAATATACCTCACCATCCCTGATTCAACCATGAAGCAAACAACGTTGACTTCTTCTGGTTCTTCTTCTTATGAAGTTTTAAAAGTTTTATCTGACCAGGCTGCAGTCATCACTTGCTTCCTGGGTTTTCTATTTTTTGTTTTGTTCTTTTGAAGAAGGGACATTTTAGTCTTGTGTGTCTAGGCTTTTTTGCAATGATATCATATGATTTGATTGTTTTGTGTATTGATATTGCTGTTGCTGCCTTTTAGTAGGGACCTATTGTTTTCGATTTTCTTATTCCCTTCTCTTTTCTTCATCAGCTTCTTTTTGTAAAAGCGAGCATATTTCCTAACCATTAAAATGAATTCGTCATCTCCATCTATTTGCAACTCAGTGTCACTTTCATTACCCATTGATTCATCAGTTGCTTTTAGTGTCATTCCTCTTTTTTATAAGGATCCTTCATCTCGCCAAAGCTTAACTTCATGGATCATCAAGTTTTATCTCTGCTGAAATCTTCCAATCTTTAGACGTTAAGAAATAAACATGGCAATGTCTTGGAGCTTATTGACGAAATATATGATTAGCAGGATCCTTCAGGATACTGTAGAATCATTTATGATAAGGTAAGTTCATTAAGAAAGTTCCTACAAGAAAGAAAGCATTTATTTATATAATTTTATTTCCTTTTAAGAACTATAACGTTGCTTATATAAGGAAATAAATCCAAATTAAATTTTGAAATATTATGTAGTGATCGTCAAAATCATTAATAATAAACCTTGAGCTAACAATGCTTATGTTTATTACGTTTTGTACGTTTTAATTTGTTTGTCCCTTTTATTGATTTCTGCTTGGCTGCTCTCCTATAAATTCCTTTAATTGATTGCTAAAGGTTTTGACAATAAAGGTTCCTACCTTTATTGAATGGAAGCAATGGGTACTTGCTTCTCTTCTTTGGTTATGAAAACATAAGTCTTATTGATTAAAGGAAAAGTTACAATGTTTAATATTTGAGATCGAATGATTCTATATTTGATCATTCAGTATCTTGAAAAATTGATGAACCATTTTCTTCTCCCGTTCATCCAAATTTTCCTTTCCAACACCATATATACATGAAGGAATTGAAGAATAAGTTATGAACTCATCCCCAAAACCCTTTAATTTATTGTAGTAGGTTGCTTCGGTAATATCTTTTACTATGCAAACTAAGCAAATGTCTTTTTTCTACTCTCGAGTGTGTGGAACATTTCTTGTAGAAAAGTGATCTTACAAATCTCCATTTATCTTATAAGATTTATTTATATATGCGATACTATCATGTGATTTTAGAGCTAAGTCATTGAAAATCTAAGAAATATTGAATAACTTGATTCGTTCTGTTGTAAACGAAATCATTTATATAGGTATATAGAAGCCTATAATTTACGAGAAAAACCAGAAAACAAGTTGTAAATTATAATAGCTAATTTAAATAGCATACTTATGACCTAAATTCTAGATACATAAATAGATAATGTATAGATAAAGTAAACACTATACTCGAGAGAACTCATAATACGAATCCATATACATTAGATTAATACCTTTTATATATTCAATTAGCACTAGTTGTTGTTGACTGAGTAAACCGATAAGAATTAT
>JAOSBO010000007.1:25659299-25674081 GCA_027563915.1 Erythroxylum rotundifolium
AGGAAATGGAAGCTCACCTACCTTGAAAGATGCTGATATAATATCAATTCCAGCATTCCGTATGTTTCTATGGCACCATAAAGAAGCTCTTGATAGTTGAAAAGATAACTCTTTACCAGCTGAAAAAAGAACATAGTAGTAGCATATTAGGCTCTTGTTTTAAGGAATCCTGTCTGTGCCCACTAAGACAATAGATATATTTAATAGTCCAACACAGACGAAAACCATAAGCATTTTTATCTACACAATCACTGATAATATGAAAAAGTTGGATGACGTTGATGATTACAAGCAGCAACAGTGCAACTTTTGATTGATACAATGAAAATTTGCACAACTGAACCACGTATCATTGAAAAATATTGTTTTCAGGCATCCATATCCGAAGAAGCCGGTCATAAAAGGAACAAGTAGCCACAACAGTGCCCTTTGGTTTACCCCCATTAAATAACTTTGCTCTCTGCCAATCTGCACCATAAGCAAGTGAACCACGTTTGGTGTAAGCTTCAATCAGTTCACATTCCTGCTGTTTAATCCTTACAATCGCAAATCCATTGTGCATACAAGCAGCCAAGACAACACCAGGTTCATAAGGGTGGTACTTGATTCTCCAAACTCCCCCTCCCAAACTAATTGAAGTTTCGTTTACTGGCTTCGAGATTGATCTTATATCCCATACCCTGAGATATTCATCGTAGCTACCAGTCAGTATGGTATGAGCGTCAACAGGTGTCTTGGCAATGCAGCAAACACCCATCTTATGGACCTTAGAATTCTGAAATACCAAATTTGAAGCCCTGTCCCTCAAATCCCAGCAACTAAATTTGCAGTCATCTGAACCAGTGTATACCAACTGTGGTTGGTGAATATCAAAGGCAGTAGTCCATAACTCAAAATCATGAGCTTGCCACTCCTGAATTACATTTAATTTCGTCTCTGAAAAGGCAACGACTGAAACAGAACCATCTGAAAGCCCCACCGAGATGGATGAGGCGGATGGATTCCAGTCCAAACAAAGGCACATTGAAGAGCTAATCTTATTAACATTAATCTCTCTGAGGCAGTAACCTGCATCAAGAACCACTAAATTTCAAAAAGTGAAAACAAATGACAAAGCGATTTTACTGCCAGACAAAATTCTTCCCAAAATCAGGATCTTATCTAAACGTCATTATTGCAGATATGTTATTATATGTCCAAAATTCCCCAAAACCCACAAATATGGGTCGTTGATTCCCCATTATCATAAATATGGACGTGTGTAATTGTTTATTTCGAATAGACACTTTATGCTTCCATTATCATTTCACTAATCAAGTATGTATTATGGTTCTTTAGTTGAGTGAAAGAAACCTGGAAAAGGAAGCGACGGGAAAATATTAACAATTCTATAACATAGAACATTGATTATCAAGGTCGTCCCTTTCCTTACCTACCGCCCTTGGGACCTATTTTTCAATTGAACCATCAAAATATAACAGTTTAACGTACCCTTCTCATCACCCAAAGAGTTGTATAACCCATGAACTCTCAGGCTACCATCAGCATCAGCTTGAGCAAGCATCGGACTTTGACCCACCATATTGCCTCCAACGGGACTCCATTTGACATCAAAGATACCGACAGTCTCCACTCGATGACACAGCTCGAAGCGACCCACATCAGCATCTACATCGAAAAGCGAAATGCTACCTACGCGACTCTGCTGTTCGCCTTCTTGCAGCGTGTAAGTAGCAGCCGCCAGGACCCGGTAATAGGACTCGTGCGGGCAGAACTCCACTGCATCAGCATTTCCGTCTAGATAGCAATGCCCGACTTCCATAGCTATTGAGCAACCCCTTAACAATAAATGAAGTTTTTATTTACGCAGCTCTTTTGACGATGGTGTAGTATTGCTTCAAGATGGCTAGGGCATTTAATCGAGCAGGTTGTATACTACAAATAGAGCACCCGACGCTAACCGTTGATATGGTTTACAGGTATTTCACTCCTTTTCTGGGTACGACCATTGATGCGCGTGTGAGATTATGAGTTGAAGTCTGGAAGCAAAATCAACGTCAAAGAACGAGAAAGATTGATTATGTGCTTCCTTGGCAATGTCATTTGCACAAGGAACATCGACTTCGTACCTAGTAACCCTGTGGCGTCAATAAAATGAGCTATCCGAGATTTGGAATTTTAGATTATTAAATAAAAAATACTTTTTATTATTTATAAATATTACCACTTAATCGCTTATACATTTATCTTTACCTAACCTTTTATTTAATTTTTTTGACACCGATGATCTCATATATTACATCTTCAAATTTCAAATTAAAACGATTTCTGAGAATTAAGTTATTTTTATTACAGAAATGATGTTGAAGTAGGTTTAGTAAACTAATTATTAACTAATCTTAATATTTATGATAAATTTTAAACCATAAAATTTTGATAAATAATAATACCCTAAGGAGTTGGTATAAATTAACTCTTTTTAAACTTAAGAAAGCATTAATCTACAAGTTCAATTTTCACTAGCACTTACAATATTATTTAATGGAAAAAATTAAATTTTATCTAATTTTGCAATACAAGCTTTAAAAAATAAAGTTAAAATATTTTAACTTTTAATTTTTAATAAAAATACATTTTAAGTTTTTTGTTAATGTAGATGATGTTACAGGTTACAGCATATCAATATTTTTGTTACATGGTTGCTGCATGTTATATTTATGTCATGTATGAAATTTTTATTTAATAAATTAAAAATATTGAATACCATATATTTTTTAATTTATTTATAAAATAAGTATTAGGGTGTTTAGTATTTTTAATTTATTAAATAATCAAATTTATATAAAAATCAATATATTCACTGCACAATACTCTCTGCTTTAAAAAGATTTGGTGAGGGTCATAATATACGCAACTTTTTCTTTTATTTTTATAAAGAAGTTGTTACTTAACTTGAACTTGTGACTTTATGGTCACAAATGAACAATTAGTAAATCCCACCCTCAAATAATAAAATTTATATATGACACAAATATAATATGTAGCAGTCATATAACAAAATTACTAACTTTATATGATTCATCGTGTTGTCCACATTATCGGAAAATTTAATATTGAACTATTTTTGTTAAAAGTAAAGATTAGAGTTATTTAATATTTTTTTAAATTCGAGTTAGTATTATAAATTTGAGTAAAATTTGAATTTTTAGTATTAATTATAATTTATTTGAATTATCCTTTAATTAATACACCTTAATTACACTTCTCACACTTAATTAAGGTGCTTTGATTTGTCTAGTCTTTTAATTTTTATTTAGTAATTATAGTTTTATAAGTACAAATTGCCGTCTTCAGCATGCGAGCCATCAAAATATAATACATTTAACTACCTTAGTTTTATGATTGTACGACTTGTTTTTTTAATTCTTAAAGGTAGTTTACGATTAAACTTTATTTTGAGATTCGTGGTCCACATTCATATAATGTGCTTTACTTAGTTCCGAAGAGCTGGAAGTAACGAAGATTTCCTCAAAAGCGAGGCACTTATAGTTTGTAAATTTGGAATATGAAAAGATGAATTGAAGACAGACTCTTATAACAAGAATGATGGACGACCTTTAATTTTATAAAGAAAGTACGAAAATATATGATAAAATTTAAATAATATTTATACTTTCAAATAAATGTTAAAAGTAAATTTCAAATTCAATATGTGATTTATTTTCTATATTTTAAATGGATAATTATAAAAAATCTCAAATTTTACTTAATTTTATGATTATAGCCTGAACTTAAAGAAGTGACAATTATATACTCAGACTTTAAATTATTTTCAATTTTAGCCCGACTTTAGTATATCTGTTAACTTTGCTGACATAGCTTGTCACATAAGACAAAAATCTTAATCACTTATAGATGTCAAACTTAATTAAGTTTAATTAAACTATGTCGTTTTTGAGATGGAATCCTTAAATCAAATTTTGTTATGTCGGTGCGAGATGACAACAACACTCTGTCATGCTAATGTGAGATGCTAAAGACACAGTTTTCCAACAATTTGAATGAAATCTCAATTTGCCACCCTTGGTTATCTTGCATTGTACGTGAGAACTAATTGATTTAGGGTTTTCAATTTCAATGATTTAAGTATTGAGTTTGACTTAGAGATTTCAATACCAAAATATGTAGTTTAGTTAAACTTAATTAAGTCCAACGTGTATAGGTTTTTAGGATTTTTTTTTACTTATGTGTCAAGTCATGTCAACAATATTAATGAAAATATTAATGTCAGGTTAGAATCGAAAAGAATTGAAAATTTAAGCATTTAATTTTTTTTAAAGTTTGGATTATAATTGTAAAATTGAATAAAGTTTGAGATTTTTTTTATAATTAACCCATTAAGCCATGTTAATTTGGAAATGGGCAGACCCACAACGAATCCGCTCTTTCCTCTGGTTAATAACCAAGAACAAGCTCCTGACTAATCAACAGCGCATGGTGTGACATCTCACAACGTACAGCAGTTGCCACATGTGTGGTCATGAGGAGTCCATCTTCCACGTCCTTCGTGACTGTCTGAGAATACGCGTTTTCTGGAGTCACTTCCCTTCAGCGGTGATCAACGAATCGCCACATGTGTGGTCATGAGGAGTCCATCATCCACGTCCTTCGTGACTGTCCGAGAGTACGCGTTTTCTGGAGTCACTTCCCTTCAGCGGTGATCAATGAATCCTTTTTTAACGCGGATGTGGAGAGATGGGTGTATTCCAACCTCACAACCCACTCTTCGACTCAGTTCAAGGAGTGGGCCACGCTCTTTGGAGACGCTTGTTAGATGCTTTGGACCTGACGTAATAAAAGCATTTTTGAAGCAAGCTTTACCTGGCCAGAGGATGGAACGAGGGTCGTTCACGAATTTGTGACCTAATTTGATAGGCCGAGGGCAATGAAAAGTCGGGTGTTTTCATCTCAGGGCCGAGGGCAATGGAAAGTCGAGCAGGCTGGGTAAAGCTAAATACGGATGGAGCAGCCAAGCCATGGTCGACAATAGCTTCAGCGGGGGGATTACTGCGGGACTGTCATGGCCAGTGATGTGGTAGTTTCCTCCATCAACTAGGCTGATGTTCCCCTCTGACGACGGAACTCTGGGGAGTCCATTCAGGTCTCACCCTGGCCTGGTCCCTGGGGTATCGTCGTATCATGATTGAAGTGAACTCCTTAGAAGTCCTATCTATGCTATCATCCTCTTCTACAGAGACTGACGATAATCACTTTTTGTTGACAGGTATCCGCCGCCTTCTCCACCGAGATGGGGAGACTCAACTACAGCACGTGCATCAAGAAGGGAACCAATGCACTGATACTCTGGCTGCTCTAGCAAGCATAGCCAACTCTGGTCTACAAATCCTCCAGGGCCCACCTTTGCCCGTGTGGGAGCTGCTTAATCATGACAGACAAGGCACAGTGTATCACCGAGTTGTGGTCTAGCGGTTTTTAGGTGTTGCATAATCCGTTGTATCAAAAAAAAAACCACATTATGCATGAAAACATATATAATGGACAGGTAAAAGATTCTTATTTTTGTGACATTTTATACGATTAAAGTAAGTTGAAATTAACTTATTATTGCGCAAGGCAGATAACACAAGATATTGTTCTTGCGTTGATTTATGCTTATGAAATATATAATTTGACTATTCTTCTAGAATTATAGTTAGTTGAGAGATGGAAAACTTTAAATGGAATAAACCAATCAGGTAGGATTGGCAAATCAAAAGCAACGATACCGAAAAGAGTGGAGAGACATAAATAATGACACAAATCTTTTACATTATTTAATAAAAAAGTTAATCCCCACCAGCACCAATTTAAGGTTTTATATCCATACATTTTTAAACGTGAATTATATATACAATAATTTATAATATATCTATTAAATAAATTATTACAAAAACAAATTCAAAATAATTGTTGATAGCATTTTCAGTCCTAAAAATTACCAATTACAAATATTTTAAGTAAGTGTCGCGCTTAACGGCTCGAGTGAGTCCCACCTTTATTTAGTATTAGCAACTCATTGAGTAAGTGGAATAAAAAGCCATTCGAACACGTGTTGATTTCAACGGTGATGGCTTGGTCAAACTCGTGATCATTTCCCAGTCAATGAATGGTGGCCATATACTTCTCCGCATTCTTTTCTCCTTACTCGTTTTTCAGTTCTTACTTCTCATTCTAACAATCAATTTATATTACAATATTGAACAGTTGTTTAATATATAAGATGCTTTTTGAAAGTAATTTGAAGAATACTATAATAATATAGACATAGGAAAATCGAAAAATTACTGTATCATTTATATGCGGGGCAGTATTATTTGTAATATGTTCGTACACGACGTCGTATATTACATACACGATCTAAATATATGATACTAGTTACTCGGGAATGTAAAGAAGAATGACATTAAAAATATATATATCTTAGTCTTTATTTTCTATATATAATAAATATTTTTTTATGAACACTTAATAACCTATTATAAAGTACAGTAAATTCGATTCACATGCTTCTTAAATTGTGTTACCATCGGAATGAGTGAGAGCCGTCACAATATAGCATATTTAAATGCCTAACTAGTATTGTGATTGTACAACGTGTTGTTTTAATTATTAAAGGCAATCACCATTAAAATTATTTTGATATCCTTGGTCTAGGTTCATATGAAGTGCTTTATTGAGTATTTTTTGTTTTTAGAACGGAAATACTAGTATTCGTTATCATTTAAATATGTATTGAATTAATTTTTAGATTAAAATTACGTCAATTGAGTATTTCACATTAAATAAGTCTTATACAATAAATTCGATCAAGGAAACATAAATAGAAAATTTGAATGCAGAATCTTTTATATTCATTCCATCAAATCAACCACCCTTTAAAGGGCTTGTACTAAGTTCCATAATGCTACAAAGAAGATTTTCTCAAAAGCTACGCATTAATAATTTAGACATATGAAATTCAAATACGAATTGAACACACTTTCTTTATAACAAGATGAGCTTTATTTTTATTAGGAAAATGTGAAAATATGCTCTAAAACAAAAATAAATATATAATTATATAATAAATGTAAAAAGTTAATTTCAAGTTCAACTTTTATTTTTACTAAAATTACATAAATATATAACATAATATCTAATTATCCATACAATCTAATTAAACTAAGGTGAGATTTTATTTTCATCTTAAAGTAAGTTATAGTTAAACAATCATCCAACAAGAAAAACTATTATTCTTAAGTTAGATTTATATTTATGAAAAATAAACTTTAATTATTTTCCAAGAATAAAAGTTAGTAAATAATGAAAGTTTAAATTAAAAGAAACCACGATACAAATCTTTTCTATTAATTTTCAAAAAGCTAATTTCCATTAATTACATAACTATAAATTCATAAAAAATATATAATTGCTATCATATGTCATAGTGTATATTAAATAAATTGTCAAGTAACCATAAAATTAAATTTAAGTAAGATTATAGTTTAATTAGTATTAATTGAAAACTTAATACTTTATTTTCTAAATATTTTTTCTCATTCTTTTTGTGATCCATTGACCGTAAATAAATGAAAAGTATACATATATATATATATATATGTATATATATAAAAGGTCATGAAGCAAGCAGATGAAACGAGCGGAGAAAGAGCGTGGAAACAGCTAATCTGGAAAGAGCGGAAAGAAGGAAACTAGAAGAGACAGGACCAATGTCTCAGAGCCCGTCTTTGTTTGTACGTTAAAATCAGGCTCTCTCCGACACGTCTCTCTCTGTTCATTAATTAATCCGAACCTCTTGCCCTAGTCAATATACAGTACAGTTATTTTTAATTCTCTTGGAAATAGAGATTTTCTTTTAAATAAAAATTTATATTTTGTTAATAAACAAAACAAAGTGAAAATTAATAATTACAAAAAATTATTTAGTTTTTCATTTTTATTAACATAAATTTTGAGTTTTTTACTATAAATAAATTTGTAATTACGTATATAAAATATTATTATATTAATAAAATAAAATTTTTATTTAAAATCTAAATTTAAATATTTTATTACAAATTAAAAATAAAGTTAATTTTTATTAGAATTTTGTAACTTATCATCTCCCAAAGTCAAATTGTGCGTCACTAAGATCAGCTTGTTCAAGTTACAACATGACCGTGGGAGGCTCGATTGTGCGCTTTAGCTACCACCCCACTATTGTTTTCTGTACTATATATGTGTGCATGGTGTCTTTGAAGTTTGAACTCCTAATATTCTTGGCGAATATTAATGGAGGACTTGTACGGCATGCAATCAAGTTGTAGTGCTCATGATTACTCCATGCATGAGCCAGATGATATGGTTGCTCCGTCGCCTTATAATCTTGAGTGTTTTAAATCCCCTGTGCCGTCGTTTCCTGTGTTTGGATCATCGGAGCAGATGATCTCCTGTTCTTCTGTATCCGATTCTGCCTCGCCGGTGGCGGAAATTCAGAAGAGTGGGATGTTGGAGGAAGAGGTTTCTAGTACCATTAGGACTAAAATTGCTTCTCATCCTCTTTACCCTAAGTTGCTTGAAGCTTATATTGATTGCCAGAAGGTATATGTATGGCCAATATTGTTCTTTGGCTTTGAAACTCTGCAGCTTCCCAAATGTTTTAAACATCAAACACACACACATATAAACACAAAAGGACATATTAGAAGTTGCAGATCGAAGGATACTTATGGTTTTCCCTAGCTGATAATTAGTATGTAGGGAAGTTTCTTCTTTCATATGCCTTATTTTCATACATGTAGTTGCTTTCACAATGCTTTCTGTCCCGTTAAAGGGAATAACTTATGCGGTTTGAGCTGATTCTTGAGGCAGTCCTATTAATGAACTGTCTAAACGCCATGTGGATTGCTTAAATAGTTTCCATGGACATTTGAAAGATAGGAGCATAATCAGTTGAGGAGCGTTCATGATAAGTCCTTTTCACGTGTTCTTTCTTTTTGCAGGTGGGAGCACCACCGCAGATTGCCTCCCTGTTTGATGAAATCCGGCGAGAAAATGAACTTTCCAATAAGTTAAATGCTGATGCCTCTTGCTTGGGCGCAGATCCAGAGCTTGACGAGTTCATGGTCCCTTTTCTTTCTCTGATTCTTGAGATGACTCAAACCCTAATAAAATGCACTTCTCATTCCACCTTTCTTTTTACCTCTTACTTCCTTAGAACCTTTCGTCTGCTTTGTCAAATCCCTTTTATTTACCTTGTTAAAAATGTTTTTCTAGGTGGCAACTGCACTGTAAAACCGTTAGGCCCCATTAATTAGCTCAGTTTCCTTCTTTGATATTATGTTCGTTGAATAATTTGTAGGTTTTGTCAAGGTTTTATGCTCCAAATGACGTTTGCCCTTTATAAAATTTTATTTCAGAATCATCATTCCTTCGATTTATACTATATGTTCTTTATCTGTTTCTGTAGGAAATTTACTGTCAGACTTTGGCCAAGTATAAATTGGATCTGTCAAGGCCTTTCAATGAAGCCACTACTTTCTTGAACGATATCGAAGCTCAATTGAACACCCTCTGCAAAAGTTCTTCCAGCAGTCACGTTTCAGGTCTTTCTCTTTGGTCTTCTCTTTCTAAAACTAGTTGCCAGTCTTGACTTTTCAATTGATTATTCAGTTCATTGATGTTTGTGCTCAAGATCTTCTGAAAATCCTACCCTTTAAATGTTCCGTCTGCGTGATAGCCGAGATCGTATATGATACGATCACACACACAAGGTATCCACATCAAGTCAACAACATGGGAAAGAAGATGGAAGCGCACGTTAGTTTAAACCTAGTTCAATGTTATTAGGACAAAATCACATGAAGAACAGTGGTTGGCTTTCATAGGACAGTTTCCAGGATTGGCTCTGGACAAAAACCTGCACCAGCGAGAACATTTATTCTGGTTCTGGCTAAGACCCAGGTGTCAGAGGCCAGAAAAGACAAGAAGACCTTAAGGCTCGAGTATAACACCTCTCTTTCGTAAAACTGGTTCTCTGCGGTCTAAAAGGACACGACTAAATGCTTTATCAAGTTTACGTCTCCGGTCTGGGATTATCGTGCAGTACCCTTACCTTTGTTATTATTTCATGGGTCTGAATTCTGATTATTTATTTCCTTTAACCTAAGAATTTAAGTTCTCGGCCTTGAAGGATGATAAGTAAAGGCTAAAGTGAAGGTCAGAAGTTTGGATTTTCTGTGTTATAAAGGAGTGTTGCTGTTGCATGTTGTTTCTAGGCTTTAATTTCATGGAGAGTTGATAGTAGAAGGTGAAAATCGGAGACATGTTGAAACTTGAGAGAGAAAGCTTTCCTTTGCATAATTAGTAAACTGACTAAATCCTGGGTCAACAGTTTCTCTTAGATCTTGCTTACTCTTAATGTTTCGAAGAAACTTTAGGTTATTTTATATGGCTCATAGGAAGGTCCCTTTGTTCATCGTCAAGTCTTTATACTGATAAACGCCTAGCTGTTAAATTCATTGGTGATTGTGATTAAAGATTAAACTTAGGATGGAGTATGGAGCATGAGTTGTCGTGCATTCCATGTTGGAGATTTAAAAATAAACGATTGTTCTTGAGAAAGTTCGTAGGATTGGATCAACCCTGGCATTCATCGGATAATAAAAGTCTGAGAACGTTCTCCTTCACATAAGGCACTTATTGGGAAGAGTTGCAGGCAGTTCCAAGTGTATAAAATAAACACTCAAAACTGAAAGCAAATCTCTTTTCTCCTTAATCATCAAGTCAATTAGGCTCCTGCCTGAAATATCATAATCTACATGGGATATCATGGCAGACTGAAGTACAAAAGAGTTGAGTTTTTCTATTATGGCATCTGCATCTGCTTTTGCGCGGACAAAGAAAAGAAGAAAACATCTGCTCGTGTAAGTATGTTCCCATCATCATCTTCTTCTTTTGGGGCTTAGACAATTCTAAAGCACTTAGCTTTTTAACTTGGTACAGATCGATTTTGTCCATAAAATTGATATTTTAGCAGTATATCTGTGTGGTCGTAAGCTATTTATGGAATAACTTCCATAAAAAAGCTGCTTTTCTTGCAGACATTGGAAATTATGCATTCTGTTTAGGAAAAAAGAAACTTTAGATATGGATGGGTCGAAAATATATTTTTCAAGGCATGCGCAGAACTTACGTTAGCACATGAGATCACAGCAGCTCCTTGCATCCATTTCACTCGGATTCCTACTTTTACAGGTTCTTGACGTTGTTATTCTTGCCTTCACCATGCTTTAGTTTCTCATATGATATCTTTATCATGTAAATGGATGAGAAGAAAAAGAACTTATTATCATAAACTTTCAAATGCTGTTAGAAGGGATACTAGGTACTCCTGGTTAATAGTAACAAACTACATTTATGTGTTACTAAATGCAATTTTTCTGAAGTTGGTAGACAACATACTTGTACTGGTTCTCTAGTCCTTTGAGTTGATAATCACCTATGCAATAACCACTCTGCCAATCTCATGGATTAGATGTAACTTGTATTTGAGCTTAGTGATTAATTTTACACGTACATTGACAGTTTATCTTAATTCGAGAAGATCTTTATGAAACTTCTCTTCTGCAAATTTTTTTTTAATGGAATTTCTGCTTCAAACTCACTATTTTGACGGAAATTATCATATTATGTGGTATGAACTATGGAACTGTGCACTAGTACACATGTAGTCGTTTAGATTTCATTGGATTTTGTCTCATTTTCCATCGTTGTTATTCCTAATCGTTGTAAGAGGAGACCTTGCAATGTCGAAAAGCTGCATTCTCTTTATGCTGCTGTTCTTGTTTAAAGGATATCAGGGTCTGGCAGCGATAAAACATAGTATACAGTAGCTGAAATGTTGGGCTAGAAATGTAGCATAATAGGTGGTCTGTCTGGCTAAAGTATGTGAAGGGCATTAGGATTTGAGCAAAGTTAGAAACTACAGTTTACACTACGATGCACTGTTCTCAAGTTCCTTAGGTTTATGAAGTCAATTTCGATTGAAATGCACAAAAAGAACGGATTTTGCTTAGTGGGTTTTCGCCATTGAAGATGTTGGAGCCTTGTAGGTGTACAACTCTTGCTTCTATAAAAGTATCTGCAAGTTTTGGATATAGACAGCGCGTGCCTTGCGGGTTACCTGTTTCTCTCGAAATGCGTGCCATTTGAAGTGATTAATTTGGATTTTTATTATACACGCCGTACTTTACAAAGACGTCAAAATCTTACACTCAATAGTCCTGACGCTGACACGACACAACGAACCTCCGAATCTTTTTGTTTGTCTCTCATTTGTTTTTCTTTTCTACACCACTCTTATCTCTCCTCCTTTAACTATGTTTGTTATGTCCCATCTTTCAGCGTTGGAAATTATGTCCTGTGCTGTTATATCACATCTGCTGAGCTGACCAGGGAGGACATGGATTCTTGGCTTCATGTGTTCTCTGTGACTCTGCCTCCCACTAGTTATTCACTTTTCTTTTCTTACCTTTGTGAGGTGGTTGCTCCTGGTATTTTTTGTTTTGTTTGTTCGTGTTGTCAACCTTCTTTTGGCGATGCTAACTTGCCTTTCTCCTCAGCTCATCTTCTTTATACTAAGTTGGATTGATATCCCTTTACTTCTCAAATTTCATTTGACCCTTAAGATATGGATTAGTTCATTTTTCTATACACCTAAGTTGGAGTTCATGGAATTGGGTTTCCGATAAGACACAAATTGATTAAGGCTGTGTTTAGATGACAACTGATCAGCCAATTTTTAGTTGATTGTCCAAAATTAGTTGTTTGACTAATTAGATGACAATATTAGCCAATTTTTAGTTGATTGTCCAAAATTAGCTGTTTGATTTAGTCAAATAACTGATAATTTTGTTTGGTAGTTGGCTAGTTGGGTTGGCTGATTCAACTCAACCAGCCAAAATCTAAAAAGCTACCTCTACTTAGCTTTTGGGTTAATCAGCTGATTATTCCAAACCTAAAATACCAAAATAACCAACAATGTTTACTTCTCAAATTCACTTTTATGCATAAAAATAAAAAAAAACATAATGTTGTGATTTGTTAATTTGGAGAAAATAGTGTTATAGATATTATCATTTTTTATTCTTTTATTCTTTTATTTATTATTATTATTATTATTATTATTATTATTATATATTCTATATTTTTTGTTAGAGTTATAAACTTAATTTTTGTAGAATTTAATATCTAAAATCTAAATTTTTATAAGAATATTCAACGAAATGTTAAGATATATAATATTCATACCACTATATTTTTTTTAAAATCATGTCCTCATAAGTCATTTTATACATAAAAAGCTAATATTAAACAGCTAATTTTACCAAACATCAATTGACAAACAGCTAATACAATCAGCTGGTCAAATCAGTTTATGTAATCAGCTATTAGTTAACAGCTGATAAAATCAGCTAATAGCTAATGCAATCAGCTGATTGTCAAACATGACCTAAATTAGCTTCTATCTGGGTTGAAAAATTATATCATTAAGATCTAAACTGTTAGAGATAGCAACAAAATTCAAGTTGAATTCTAATTTAATTCGATTTGATAGAGTTTGGATCTGATTAGAATTTGACAATTTTTTCGAATTCAAACTTCTTATGACAATTTATATTTAATCAAGTTTGGGTATTTGGATTAAATCATGCTTGAACTCTTAAGCTTGATTTTCTTTTTGAACTTGTTCTCGGGCTTAAGTAATAATCTTATCGGCACGGTGAACTAGTGCTCCATATATTTAGTATCTGTTAATGGTGTCTATTCGTTTGTATACTTTTCTCTGCGTGCAATTTGACTAAAGATTATCCGTAACGCCGGTTTGATAACTATAATATGTATTATATCCTCACCCTTTGGATTTGGAGTTTTGCTTTAAAATGCTTAATGAATTGTTTTAAGCTATCTTAATTTAAGTGCTTCACAAGCTAAACATTCTCTTACCAGATGAAACTCTTGATTGGTCTGACGAAGGTACAACCAGGGGGGCTCGGGATTCTGTACTTGCAATGGGAGATAGAGAGCTAAGAGAAAAATTGCTACACAAGTACAGTGGCCACTTTAGTACATTAAAGCAGGAGTTCTCCAAGAAGAAGAAGAATGGCAAGTTGCCAAAGGAAGCTAGACAGCTTCTGCTTAACTGGTGGAACATTCACTACAAGTGGCCTTATCCCACGGTTAATTAAATATATTCAGATTTCGTTGTCAGGTTTTAATCATTTGGAGTAGTATTTGTGATTGTTGATTTGTAACAGGAAGCTGACAAGCTCGCACTGGCAGATGTAACTGGACTAGACCAGAAGCAGATCAACAACTGGTTCATAAACCAAAGGAAGCGTCACTGGAAGCCATCTGAGAACACGCAGCTTCCTGTTATGGACAACCCTTACTGGCCTTTTTTCATGAATGACTGATTTCGCTTGCTTTTGTAAATAGTAATTGGACATGGTCTCTTTATTACCTGATGAGAATAATGAAAAACTTTGATTTCTCTCCTTGCATTAGTAACATTATGGTTATGGAATAGCGTAATTGATTGTTCAACGTCCTTAAGGCAACCTAAACCATCCTTATATTGCTGTAGGAATAGTGCAGGATAAGATCTAAAATTGTGAATTACAGGTTATTGTAAAAATTGTAGATAGAGGGCAAGCTTTGGAATAATTTGTTAAAATGTAAA
>JAOSBO010000007.1:25741422-25751761 GCA_027563915.1 Erythroxylum rotundifolium
CCAATTCCCCTCATCCATTGCAGTCTCATTTTTTTCTCTCTTCTGTCATCATCGTTCGACCGTGCCTCTCGTCATCCCATAGCGTGTCATAGTCCTACCATTATGAGTCCTTAGCGTGCCACTATCCTCGATGAGCCAGTGTCATCATCTCTATTGCTATCAAAGGCCACCGTGCATCGTACCACCACATCTCGTTGCTACGCATCCTCATTGTAATCGTCGCATCTGCTTCGGGTACTATATAATCATCTCTCATACACCATATCTTGTTGCCGTTGTGGTCCTGTAAATGTGTAGGTTTATTACGACGTCGTTTGGTTCTATAAATGCGTTGACAGTAAAATTTTTCTCTTTTAAATGAAGTCCATTGTTAAACTTCTTTGTTAGTTAACTTTCAATCTTCATTTCTACTGTATGCTCTTAGTTTATGTTTTTGAATATATGTTTATTTTAATTTGAAAGTATTTCTTGAAATCTTAGATAATGTTTGTTGTCTGTTGAATTAAGAATAATTATGTAACTAGTAGTTAAGATTTTTACGTTTAAAAATCTCTTTACGAGTTGTTCAAGAAGTTGAGTAGTTCGATTATTGACGATGGATTGATTAATAATTATTACGAACTATTCGTATCATTCCCAACTTTGAATTCTTCATGTCACAATTTTCCTATTGAGGACTTGAGAGGTTCTTCTCTTCTCACACCTAAATACTTCTTTGCTTCCATGATGAACCAAAAAAATTGAATCATTGTGTTGAGAGGGGCACTTTTTTCTTATGCTTCTTGATGTTACCATGAAGCACTCATTCAACTACTCTATTTTACACACCTATTACATAGAGAAATGAACAAATTAATTTGAGATTTTGTTATTCACAAAACATTTTTATGTAGGGAAATGTACGGAATTAATATATGTATATTAATCCCTTTATGTCCAATTTTTTTTTAAAACAGTAAACATAGTATGATATTGTTATATAGTTTAAAAGAAAATATTACGTGATAAAATTATGTTAGCATATGCTATTAGCTCACGAGATATACATTTAGATTTTTTCTAATTTAATTGGCAAAACAACCACGGGAAGAGATATTTTAATAAAAGAAGATTAGTGAACATAACTTCTTAATTAAAATTATATAACATATATTAATGAAGCTAAAGAAAAATGAGAGCACACCTTGTCAGTTGTTTCATAGAAATTAGAAAAGGAATATCCTTAAAGTTGAAAGTTTCATATATCCTGCTCTAATTGCAAAGTTCCTAAACCGTAGTGGGTTAGATTGCAATTCAGAAGGAGATAAGGAGCAAAAGTGAAAGAAAACAAAAAATAGCACACTTGAATTGATAATAGGGAGACGAGTGTGAAAAATGTGAAAAAAGGGCGCAAAAATAGGAAGAGGGCTTCATAACATTAGAAAAAGAAAAGGTTGGCATTTGGAACAGCCCATAGGAAATGTAGGTAATGGCCCTTGGTTTTCCTTTTCCCTCTAGTGAACTAACTCTATTTCTCTTTCAGCATTGTGCAAAGGAGAGCTTAAAGGTTTTGAACTTCAAAATTCTTAAATTGATGTTTACGATGTCTTTGTTTTATCTTGCATACTTTTGAAGATGAAGTAGATCTTTATGTCGGTTGTAGTCCTTTTCAAACATTGGTGCATTCCCACCAGTTAACCAATACGAAATATTCTTTTTCGTAGGCCCGATTTTATGTTAAAGATCATTGCTCATCCTTCTTCTTTGTAGTCTGCAGTTGTCCATCCATCCAAGTAAGTCTTCCAACTAATATCTACCATCTTTGCTGCTTTAATAATAAACTAATTAGATGAATTTGAGTTTTGTGTGAATGCAAAGGAGTTTTGATTTTGCATTGTTGTTTATAATATTCTTATAATCATTGATGAGTTTTTATGGTCTTGTTTAATAGTCTAACTATTTATGCTTGGGTTATGTTTGAATCATTGATGAGTAGATGTATGATTACAAAAGCATTTACTATATATGGAATGAGTTTGAGATCTTATGGATGATTTGAGGCGTAATAAACCCTTAGGATGGTATATAAGTTGGAAACCTATAATGCAACTCCCATAAGACTTATCGGACAGCAAGAACTTGCTTTCTTGATTCGCAGGTGTAAACAATGTCGCGTACCATAGTTTTAAAATCAATTGTAGGTGATTAATTTAATTGATTAATATTTCAACTTCAATATGATTAATGCAAACTTAGTATTAATATAAGAAATTCATACCTTTAACAAACAAGACATTTTTTTTTGCATAATAAAACCCTTTGACGATATATAGCCTAGAAACTCACGATGCAACTCTTGTGAGGCTTATCGGTGAAAAATTCCGCAAACCTAGAAGTCATAGCAAGAACTTGCTTTCTTGATTCACATGTGTAAAAAATGTCACGTACCATAATATTAAAATCTAGGTGATTATTCCAAACATAAATACCTCAACTTCAAAGTGATTAATAAATACTTAGTATTAACATAAGAAATTCATACCTTTAATAGACAAGACAGTTCTTTGCATAACAAACCCCTAGGACAGTATATAGGCTGGAAATCTATGATACAGCTCTTGTGAAGCTTATTGGTGAAAAATTCCATAAGCTTAGGAGTCATAGCAAGAACTTGCTTTCTTGATTCATAGGTGTAAACAATGCGACGTACCATAGTATTGAAATCAAACGTAGGTGATTAATTCAAACATAAATACTTCAACTTCAAAGTGATTAATGCAAACTTAGTATTAACACAAGAAATTTATACCTTTAATAGGAAACACAATTCTTTGCATAATAAACCCCTAGGACAGTATATAGGCTAGAAGCCTATGATGTAGCTCCTGTGAGGCTTATCTGTGAAAAATTCCACGAGTCTAGGAGTCACAGCAAGAACTTGCTTACTTGATTCACAGGTGTAAATAATGTCACATACCATAGTATGGAAATCAATTGTAGGTGATTAATTCAAAAATAAATACTTCAACTTCAATGTGATTAATGCAAACTTAGTATTAACATAAGAAATTCATACCTTTAATAGACAAGATAGTTCTTTGCATATTAAACCCCTAGGATAATATATAGGCTAGAAACTTGTGATGCAACTCCCGTGAGGCCTATCAATGAAAAATTACACGAGCCTATGAGTCACAACAAGAACTTGCTTTCTTGATTCACATGTTTAAACAATACTATGTACCATAGTATTAAAAACAATTGTAGGTGATTAATTCAAACATAATTGCTCTAACTTTAATGTGATTAATGCAAACTTAGTATTAACATAACAAATTCACCCCTTTAATAAACAAGACAATTCTTTACATAATAAATCCCTAGGACAGTAGATAGGCTGGAAACATGCAATGCAGCTTCATAAGGCTTATCAATGAAAAATTTCACGAGCCTTGGAGTCACAATAAGAACTTACTTTCTTAATTTACAGAAGTAAACAACATCACGTACCATAATATTGAAATCAATTGTAGGTGATTAATTCAAACATAAATACTTCAACTTCAATGTGATTAATGTAAACTTAGTATTAACATAAGAAATTCATACATTTAATAGACAAGAAAATTATTTACGTAATAAACAATTAGGATGATATATAAGCTAAAAACCTGTGATGCAGCTCCCATGAGGCATATCGGTGAAAAATTCCACGAGCCTAGAAGTCATAACAAGAACTTACTTTCTTTATTCATATGTGTAAAGAATGCCACATACCTATGTATTGACATCAATCATAGGAAATTAATTCGATTGATTAATTATTAGGGGATGTTGTGTAAAGTTTAGATGCTCTATAAACTTAAGGGACATGGAGGATACTAACTATCAAATCTCTCTTTTAAATTAACAGTTTTGTAGAAATGAGTAAGTTGATAGATCTTGGACATATAAACGATTAGCAGCTGATGGTTTCATTTATCCTGGGTTTGTTGAGGAAGTTGAAGCTTTTATTCATTATGCATGTTCTCAACTTGCATATATGGGTGGCCCAATGATCAGATATCCATGTAAAAAGTGTAAACACATTTGTTTCCTTCCTATTGATGAAGTGAATGGGCATTAGCTAAGAAAAGGGTTTGTCCAAAATTATTTTGAGTGGACAAGACATGGGTAGCCATTGATTTGTAGCACCTCAAGGGGTAATAAAGTACACTTGTCAGTGAATGTAGACGAGTTTGAAGGTAGGATTAGATTTAGAACAAATAATGTGGGTCAATAAAAAAATCCTTACATGTAAATGGTTTATGATACAATAGGTTATACCTTTTAAGAAAATATAGAAAATCTTGAAGAAGAACCAAACCTATATGCAAAACAATTTTTTGACTTACTATACTCAGCTGACCAAGAATTATGGCCAAATTATGAAACAATGAGTCAATTGTCTTCAATTGCTTGAATATTGAACATAAAGTCTGAATGACATATTTCAAATCATAGTTTTGGTAAAATTCTTGGATGATATAATGAATCATTGTCTCCTGATCATACAATGATTAATAATTTTTACAATATGAAGAAACTTACTAGAGGTCTTGGTTTGCCTATTGAAAGGGTTGATTATTGCAAATTAGGATTTATATTATATTGGGGAGATGATGTGGAATCACAATATTGCAAATTTTGTAGTCAATCTAAGTTTAAACCTAGAAAGCATTTTGTGAAACAGAAATTAGTACCCTGGAAGCAGATGTATTTTTTCGTGCTAACTCTAAAACTTCAAAGATTATATGCCTCTGATGTTACTACATTTCACATGAGATGGCATAATGAACGCGAATAGGAAAATGGAATAATGAGTCATCCATCAAATGTACTGACATGGAAATATTTTAATAAAACCCATTATGATTTTGCAACTGAAAGTCGAAATGTTAGGTTGTGATTGTCAATGGATGGATTCCAACCTTTTAGTCAATTTGGTCAATAATATTCATCTTGGTCAATCATAATTACTCCTTATAATTTGCCTCCATAGATGTGTACGAATGAGGTATTTATGTTCTTGATAGTAATTGTTCTAGGGCCTACAAATCCAAAGCATTAAATTAATGTATTCTTACAACCATTGATATCTAAATTACAGCATCTTTGGGAATATGGTGTTTAAACATATGATGTATCTTTGAAACAAAATTTTGTGTTGAGAGCAGCTTTGATGTGGACCATTAGTGATTTTTTGATATATGTTATGTTGTCTGGATGGAGTACAATAGGAAAATTGGCTTGTCCTTATTGTGGGAATGATTCTGATGTGTTTTATCTTCCAAACATGGGTAAAACATGTTGGTTTGACAACTACAAGAAATTTCTTCCTTTAGATCATCCATTTAGAAGCAATAAACAAAAATTTATTAAGAGTAGGATAACACAAACACCTCCTCCACCTCACAAAGCTAGTGAAGAGATATTGCAGGAGATTAATGAACTAGGGTTGCTAGAAGTTACAGAATTTGAAGCTGATGAAGTTAATACAAGTATTAGTAAAAACTATGGCTGGAGAAAATGAAACATCTTCTGGGATTTGTCATATTGAAAAACTAATTTGATACGTCATAATCTAGATGTGATGTAAATTGAAAAAAATATTTTTGACAATTTTTTAAATACCACGATGAAAGTTGAAGGGAGGACAAAAGACAATGGAAAATCACAAGCTAATTTGAAACTTTTTTTTAGAAGAAATGAGTTACATAAAGATCTTACCACCGGTAAATATTCGAAAGCAGGTTACACTTTAGACAAAAAAACAAAAGGAAATTTTGTGTGAATGGTTGAAAAGTCTAAAGTTTTTCAATGGTTATATTTCAAGCTTGGCAAGGTGTGTGGAGATAAGGAAGTACAAATTATTTGAGATAAAAATTCGTGATTGTCATGTGTTTATGCAAAGAATAATTCCAATTACATTTCGGGAGTTGCTACTGCATAAGGTTTAGGAAGTTATAATATAATTAAGTTCATTTTTCAAAAGGTTAACATCATCTGAAATCAAGTTGGTTGAAATGGAAAAACTAGAAAGGGAAATTCCGGTAATTTTATACAAATTAGAAAAGATTTTTCCTCTAAACTTCTTTAACTGTATGGAGCATTCACCTGTGCATTTAGCACACAAGACTAAAATTTCCTGTCCAGTTTAATATTGATGGATTTATCTGTTTAAGAGGTAATTCAACAAAAATGATTGTAATTGAAGTAATAACATGTTTTAATAACATAATTGTAATAATCCTATTCGCTAATGTAGGTATTTGCATCACTTAAAGAAAAATGTTAAAAACAAGGCTACGGTTAAAGATTTGATATGTAACGTTTATTCAGTGGAGGAAGCTAATACATTTTATTCATATTATTTTGAGCTCATGTTCACACAAGAGAAAAAAAAGTTCCTTGTAATGACAATGGGGGAGGGACGAGTAATGCTGATGGTAACTTATACATTTTCACAAATCCTAGATGAACATATGGACGTTCAATAAGAAGAATCTTAATAGAGAAAGAAATTAATGCTACCTATGGTTACATTTTATTGAACTGTCAAGAGGTTCAATCTTTAATGCAGTAAGTTGAAATTGATTATTTAGGTTTTGAAAGTTAGTGTTATTCACAACTAAAATAATAATAATGTTTTTAGATCATATGAGGAATGGTTATACAAGCTAATGCTTGAGAAAACACAAGATGATATCAATAAAGAAGATAAAAGACATTTTCCTCGATGGTTCAAGAAATATATAATTTTTCACTTACAATTATTGAAATGATTGAATTATAAGATTGAAGCGTTCAAATGATATTATATTGTTTAATATGGTAATTTCTTTTATGCAATCCTTAGAAAATCCAATAGAGAACAAGTTTATATGTGATCTTGCGAAGGGACCTTTGCGAACTGTTAAATCCTAACTGATGCATTTCATTAATGGATATAAATATCATACATAATATCATGGTCATAGCGTGACAAAAGTAAATAATAGAGATTGCATATAAGAAGAATTGATGGATTATTATGGTATAATTATTGAGATACTTGAAATTGAGTATCTTGTATTGCCAATAAAGTGAAGTGTAATATTTAAGTATGACTGGTTTGATCCAACTCTAAATGTTGGTACAAAAGTACATAGCTGATACAATCTAGTTGAAATTAACCAACGAAGAAGATTTAGACAATTTGAACATTTCACGTTGGCAATGCAAGCAATTCAGGTGTATTGTGTCCCTTTTTCTAGCTTACGAAGAGATAAGTCAGATTAGTTAGTCGTTTGTAAAGTTAAACCTAGAGGTGTTTTTGAATCATATGGAAAAGGAGAACAGAGAATTGAAAGTGAAGCATTTTAGGAAGATATTTATGAAATAAATGCATCTGTTATATATGATAAGAATGAACCATTGAACAATCCAAATAATGAATATGTTGAAATTTCATCTGGAGAGGATGAGGAGGGCAAGAGATTTGAAAAGGAGCCTAAGTTTGATTGTAACTCTTTAGAAAAAGAAGATGATGATGATTTTGATTTACAATTAAGTGCTGATAGTGTTTATAATACAATATTATATTCAATAAATATGTTATTAAATTTTCAATATATTGTGTGAAATATTGAATTGAAATTATTTATTTCTAAAATATTTAAAAAATATGAATTTCAGGTTGAAATATACCATCAAAAAGAAAACAGGATATGATCTGATCAAGGTTCAGATCATGATTTGGAGCCAGTCATTGTCCAGGTGAAGTATCACATTCTGTAGCTGCAAACGAATCAAATGTTGTGCCTTCAGTTACTACACTTGCAGATGAGGCATCACCTTTTGTACCTGCTGATATACTATACACCACCCCTATACTAACAGAGTTATCAGGGGTAAATGATGCAGATGAAAGAGGCAGCCTCCAGCTACTACTGAGAGAGTTGATGGAAGAACTTATGGGAGTTGATGAAGAAACTTACATCACAATTGTCAACAATATGTAAGTGAAAATAAATGAAACACTATATGATTATAATTAAGTTGTATGCTTAAATTTAAAAATGATATAAAATTATTTTTTTAATATTAGGTTGATTCCGTCTGGACCGTGCTCAAGAAACATGACATACAAATTCAATTAAAAGATTAATCTTGAGGTTTATATATGAAAGAATATCTCTCAAGAGACAAAGAAATTTTATTATCAAGAGTTTGAGGTACAAAAAATATATTTTTATATTTTAACTGATTTTTATACATTAGTTAGATAAATATTGTAGATTATAAGTACTTATCGTATGTTTTTCCTTTTGTTTTAGAAAGAATCTTTTTGGGATTTTAAATTTGATGCAATCATTTATAAAGTATGGAAGAGACGAGTACTTATAAGTTATCGAGAATTTGTTAGTGCAATACACAAAATTGGTGTATGACTACCTTATATTTCTAAACAAATATAGAGTCGTTGGCAGTAATATTGGACATCACCCGAGGCAATGTTCATTTTAGAGCGTAATTCTACCAATTGACGTGGAGGACTCAGGGGGAGAGAGTCTTCCCGTATATATTGGAGAATTTATTATCTATCACGAGCATGCAGAGAGACTTGTAAGTATCTACACTTTACATTTATATTCTGATTTTTTTACTTTAGTGTATTTCAATTTAATTTGATGTGTGAATTTTGGAATAAAAATATGTGTACTATATAGAATGATAATGTTATAAATGTCTGGTGCTATATATGGTTGTATTGTTGAGTTAATTTCTTTGTTCAACAAGAGGTAAATATCATAAAAGTAGAGAAAATTCTGCCGAAATTTTGTAAATTGTAGATCACTTATAATATTTTATTCTAATGCAAGAGAAGTCTATGGACACGAAGCTTACACCCCGTCAGCTCTTTTTGTACACTGACACTAAGAAGTATGACGGTGTGACCTTCATCAACACTGGATTTAGAGAACTAAATGTATATGAAATTAATGTTTTAATATTAACACTTATTAATTATCACTTACTAATTTAAACTTACCATCTGATAGGATCAAATACAAAAAGCATTTAATGATAGTCTCAACAGTTTGAAGATGTTCATGAGAGTCAAACCTATCTTCATGCGGTGGGTGGTGGGGACCGTCGTGGAAGGATATTCAGCTTAGATTCATTTATAAACACATGTTATTTGCAGTCCTCCACATCTAGTACATCAACATCTAGTAGGCAATCCACACCCAATGAAGTTCATGAGTTTCAGAGCACAGTATAAACATTGGCTACTCAATTGCAACAGCAATGAAGTACATATCCTAGCTCCGTAATGAGGTAAATGAGTTCAAGGAGATGAGCAGCACCTCATAACAGCAGTCAGAGCATCCGCGTTCATCAAATGAATAATATACATGTAGTCATTTTGTATGAATTAAATACTTATTATGTATAAAAATAATTTTTTATTATCTATTAAGATAATTTTTACTTTATATCATCAATCAATTTTCTGCTTTAACAAATTAAATGCATAAACAAATCAAAATATTATCAACAGATAACTGATAGCTATATAAATTATGCTTCAACTATAAGATTATCAAACAAAATTAAATGCAGGGAAAAAAAAACAGTTTTAGTAAATTTATCGAAGGAAAACAAAGTTTGTCTATAAAATCTATTCGATTTATCGACGGATAACTAAGAATTGCCGGTAATGTTAGTCGTTAACTTATTGATGGAATAATCAATTCCATCGCTCAATTTACCAAAGGTCAGGATTTGTGCGTCGGTGATTTGTGCGTTGGTAGCTTTACCAACCGAAATAATCTTTTCATCGCTAAATTTACCGACAACACAAAATAATTGTTGATATATTCACCAACGGTAACACAAAATATTTGTTGGTAAATTAATGACAAAAAATTTGTGATTCGTCGCAAATTATTACCTACGGTCGTTTCTCTGACACTTCTATTCGTTGGTAAATTCCATCGCTAACTTAGCTTACCGACGAAATGTGTATATTTTCTGTCGGTAATGTCCGTCACTAAACTTCATTTTTCTTGTAGTATAAATTTTAATAATAAAATTATACTTTTAAAGTTTACAAATCTATATGTTGCCGATTTGTTAAGTTTTTTTCCTTCGCCTAAAGCCTGTAAAATTTAGGAACAGCCCTGCAAAGAACTTGGTTCCAAGATTTACGGTTCTAAGTTGACCATCAATCCATATGATGATCAACTAGTGGAAGGTGATAAGGATAATATACATCAACTTTTTTTGATAACGATAAGATAAGCTATTCAAACTTAGTTTTGTTATCTTGTTA
>JAOSBO010000007.1:25820420-25830523 GCA_027563915.1 Erythroxylum rotundifolium
AAACACATGTCAAATACCTAGAAAAACATATACTAATGCACACCTATCAACTAGCTTGCTAAAATTGAAAGATTCTTCGAATATTTGGAGATTGCATCATAGAAAAGAGTTCAAATTGTGACTTGTAGACTGAACGGGGGAGCTTCGACATGGCAGGAAAGGATTTAGTCATGGAGGGAGCGCGAAGCGAGGGGACCCGTGCATACATAGTATAGAATGAAGTTTATGTTGAAGTAGGAATTCTTACCATTGAATTATGATCAGATTCTATTTTAGTAATCTCAACGATATAGTCAGGGAGGACAGACAGTGCACGAGTATACAACATAGTTCATGAGGTTAGCGAAGAAAAACAACCTTCTAGAATCTGAAGGACAGTAGGTTGCTCGATATTTGGAAAGTTTGAGACTAGCACTTTAGGACAGAATCGAAGTACAGGTTATTTGTACACTATCGAAAGCGAAGAACATGGCCTTAAAAGCGGAGATAATGCAGCAGGAGCGTAGCAAAAGGAGTGTAGAGAGCTATATGACTCCAGCATCTACTGATAAATACAAAGTTGCGCAAAAGCATACTCCTTGTAGTCATGAGATGCGGAGTGTGGATGATAAAGTTACGGGAAAAAGGCCTATGGTTGAGGCACGAGGTAAGGAGATGAAGAGATCTGAGAACCCCTATGCTAAACCCGTTGTGGGGAAGTGCTTCAAATATAGTCAACCTGGACATAGATCTAATGAGTGTCCTTTAAGGAAGACGGTTAACTTTGTAGAGAAGGACGAAGATGACGAGGGAATCGATTGTGAAGCAGATGGAGATGAGGATGATAAGTATGAAGTTAACGAGGGATCAGCGTAAGTGGTGAGGAAATTGATGTTAGCACCTAAGCAAGAAGACCGGACCCAAAGGAATCAACTATTCTGCACGAGATGTACCATTCATAGCAGGGTATTTGGAGTTATCATTGATAGTGGAAGCTGTAAGAACAATATTGGAAAAGGGGCAGTGAAGAGGTTAGGATTACTAGTGGAAAAACATCCTAGGTGTAGAGTTTCATTCTTCATTGGCAGGTATAAAGATGAAATATATTGTGATGTTGTTAACATAGATGTTTGTCAATTGTTGTTTGGGAGACCGTGGTAGTTTGATGTGGATGCGCAACATTCGGGAAAGAGCAACCAATATCAATTGGAGAAGGATGAGGTCAAGAACATGCTCTTACAGCTTAAAACCAAGGCTTCAAACTCTGAGGGTAATGCTTTCTTATCCATATCCAAGAGGTTCAAATTGGAGATCAAGGAAACATGACAAGTACAAGCATTAGGGGTCAAACAGGTGTTGACGAGTGAAACATAGTTTCAAGTGGAAGAGTACCTGGAGATAATGCGACCCCTACTACAAGAGTTCAGGGAGTTGATGCCAAATGATATCCTGAATGGGTTACCCCCTATGAAGAATATCCAACACCATATTGACCTCATTCCAGGATCCAGTTTATCAAAATTGCCGCATTCTAGGATCCTAGCATTATTAGCTCTAAAGGAGGATGGAAGTTGACATATGTGTATCGACAGTAGAGCCATTAACCAGATCACATTGGGGTACAAATTTCCTATACTGTGACTGGATGACATGTTGGATCACTTACATAGTGCAACAATATTTTCAAAGATTGGGTATCACCAGATTCGCATAAGGACAGGTGATGAATGAAAGACAACCTTCAAAACAAAAGAGGACCTATATGAATGGTTGGTGATGTTGTTTGAGTTGTCCAATGCACTAAGTACTTTTATGAGATTGAGTTGTCCAATGATTGGTAAATTTGTTGTGGTTTATTTTGATGATATCCTGATTTACAATCGTTCAAAGTAGGAACACTTGTTACACCTACAACATGTGCTAAAGGCCTTAAGGGACAACCAATTATAAAAGTGCAATTTCATGACAGATATGTTAGTATTCCTGGGGTATATAGTGTCTGTGGATGGGATAAATGTGGATGAAACAAAGGTTAAAGTAATTAAAGATTGGCCAACACCGAATTATGTGGGGGAACTAAAGAGTTTTCATGTTTTGGAAACCTTAAAATTTTAGCACCATTGTGGCGCCCATGACAGAGTGCTTGAAGAAAGGCAAATTTCAGTGGGGAGAAGAAGCAGATAAGAGCTTTACCTTGCTTAAAGAAGTGTTATGTATAGCTCCATTATTAGCTTTACTGGATTTTAACAAGCTATTTGAGGTTGACTGCGATGGTAGTGGAGTGGGAATATGAGTTATACTCTCACAAGAGAAAAATTCGGTAGCATTTTTAAGCAAAAAACTTGGTGATGCTAGGAGAAAGTGGAGTACTTATGACAAAGAATTCTATTCGGTGGTGTGAGTGCTCAAAAATTGGGAGCACTACTTGATTGCTAAGGAGTTTATGTTATATTCATATCATGAGGCCTTAAAGTATTTGAGAAACTAAAGCAGATTAGCGATATGTATGCGAGGTGGCGTCAATTTTTACAAAAATTTTCATTCAATTTAAGGCACAAGTCAGGAGTACAAAACAAATTCATAGATGCTTTGAGTAGGAGGGCATCCTTATTACTTATTCTCAGTAATGAAATTGTGGGTTTTGAGCAACTGCAAGACAATTATGAGCAAGATGACGACTTCGCAAAGGTTTGGAATAAGGTTTCTCATGGTGTGCCTATTGACAGATTTTATATCAACTATGGGTATTTGATGTATGATAACCAATCGTATTTGCCTATAGCATCTTTAAGAGAGAAGATAATTCGAGACTTGCATGTAGGGGGACTAGTAAGTCACTTAAGACGTGATAAAACATTGGTGACAGTGAAAGAGCGCCTTTATTGGCCTCAATTAAGAAGGGATGTGTCCATATTCGTAGAAAGATGTTACATATGCCAGACAACAAAGGGACACTCTAAGAATACTGGATTGTATATGTCACTTCTCATACTGGAGAATATATGGGAAGCCTTATATATAAAATTTGTGTTGGGACTATATCGTACTCAAAGAGGGGTAGATTCAGTATTTGTTATGGTTCACAAATTTTCTAAGATGGTTCACTTTATCCTTTGTACAAAAACCTCCAATGTAGTTGGCGTTGCCCGGTTGTTTTATAGAGAAATGATTCGCCTACATGGATTACCCAAGACCATTGCTTCAGATTGTGATAGTAAGCTCCTTAATTATTTTTGGCATACCTTATGGAAGTTATTCAATTCTTCTTTAAATTGTGATAGGCAAACGGAGGATATCAATCGGACAATGGGAAACTTAATTCATAGTATTTGTGGGAACAAGCCAAAACAATGGGACTTGGCACTACCTCAAGCAGAATTCACATATAATAATGTTATCCATAGTGCGACAGGTAAATCACTATTCTCTATTGTCTATACCAAGGAACCTCAACACACATTAGACTTGTTCAAGCTACCTAAAGGTGAGGAGACCAATATTTCCGCTAAGCATATGGCCAAACAAGTGATAGCAATGCATTAAGAGGTAAAACAAAAATTGGAAGGGGTAAACCAACAGTACAAATAAGCAGTTAATAAACATAGGCGACTAGAGACATTCGACGTGGGAGACCAAGTCATGGTATTCCTACGCAAGGAGAGGTTTCCTGTAGGAACATACAATAAACTGCAGTTGAAGAAGTATAGACCATACAAGATATTAAAGAAGATCGATGACAACGCTTATATCATAGGCCTTCCAAATAGTATAGGGATCTCCAATACTTTCAACATAGCAGATTTGTCCAAATTCCATAATTTTGATGATCCATTATACCTAAAGGACTTTGTGCACTCGAGGACGAGTCCTTTCCAAGTACAGGAGAATGACACGAAGTTCTAGTGGTGTTTTAATTGTTTTATTAGTAAAAGACTATTTTATCCTTAGATTTTCATCTTTTAGAGTTTATATTATCTTTTGTAGTCACTTGGCGTCAACTTTTGATCAATTGAAAACATTATTTCATATTTCTATTGAATTTTTTCTTTGGTTCTTCAAAGAGTTTTGTACATCCTTTGAAAAATCGAACGTTATACGTTGCGTAAGGTGACATAGAGTTCTAGTGGTATTTTAGTAGTTTTAATTGTTTTATTAGTAAAAGACTATTTTATCCTTAAGTTTTCATCTTTTAGAGTTTATATTAACTTTTGTGGTCACTTTGCGACAACTTTTAATCAATTAAAAACATTTTTTCAGACTTCTATTGAATTTTCTTTGATTCTTCAAAAAGTTTTGTACAACCTTGGAAAAATCGAACGCTATAAACTGCGTCACAATGGGGACATAAAAGCAATTCTCCAAAATTAATGTTAGTCTACTAGGAAGATACAAAATATATATTCCTATGGCTAATGTAGCAACTCTTGCTCCATTTCTCATATGTAGGTCCATCTCTCCCTTCGTAAGCGGTCAAGTATCCTTAAGACCCTACATGTCAACACATATGTCTGAGCTATATCTGGTATATAATACCCAAATGTTATGATCAGAAATAGTATTAACCTCAATGACAAATAACATATCTGAAGTAGATGGGGGCATCTAATGCCTTCTTCTGCTTCGGTGACTCCAGATAAGCTTTACAATTCCTCTTCCAATGTCCTTGTTGTAATGGAAGCACATTCCCTTTGATGTTGTCTCATTCGCCTTTTTCTTGGCTACACCTCCCACTGACTTTTTGGACTTCTTCTTGTTCTTTTGGTTCTTCTTTCAAGAACCAGAAGCAGAGTCCACCAGCATCACAAGCTTACTATCTTTCTTAAATCTTGACAGTTTGCTCAATTGTTTTGAGTAGATTAATCAGCTAAAGTATCGTTCTAGATATTTAGTTCATCTGATAGTTAAGAAAAAACTATAAATAACTATCGGACAAACCAGTAAGAATAAAGTCTATACTTAATTCATAATCCATTACGAAACCCAAACTACCTAACCTCTTAATGTATCCATTCATCTTCAGCTCATGCTTCACTAAAGATGATCCCTCAGTCATCTTAGAATGGAAAAGCAACCTCAAAGTCTTAAACTTTCAGATCGAGCTTGCTCATCGAACAGTTCCCTCAAATGGTGGACTATGGTATGAGCATTCATAACCTCATATTGCTTTTGTATTTTTGGTGATATAGAGGCCAATAATGTACAGCTAGCCAACTCACTATCATCTAGTAGTTTCTTGTCGCCTTTATGATCTTCATCATATGGATCGGCAATAGGGGATCAGGAAGTGGTTCATCGAGTACATATCCTAATTTTTTGGATTTGAGAACAATTCTCAAATTTTGTAGCCAATCCAAAAAGTTAGCTCTAGTGAGTTTGTTGGATTCTAATAGGAAGCGTAGGTTCACACTAGATGAAAATATCATAACGATTCAATAATCTAGAAGATTGAGAGAAAGTATTAGAATGTACACTTAACGCATATCAATTAGGACTTTAATCACATGCATTATAGGTCCCACTATTCTTATTCAAATCCATAGCCCTCACTATGAATACGAGAAAACTTACAGTTTTCTTAATTGGTCGATATTTGATATCACCAAGAATGACCTTGGGTTTGCCTAACAAGCCATCTTAGGCTAATCAGTAGGTATCATTCATACCAATTACATTCATTTATTCAACTATCGACTTATGCCATCAATCGTTGATTTAGAACACTCATTAGGTCATCAACTCTTGATTTGTTTACATCCCATGTATATAACCCAACTTCACCTCTATCCACATTGACCTTATGTTTTGCCCAACAAATTAACGCTTCCAATTAGGACCAACCTATTAATCCAAAAATCTAATTTTCATGATTTGAACATTCGTGTAGAACGGGCTTGGGTTTGCCCAACAACCCAACTCTAAAAGAACTTTGGTTCTTGTCATATCAATGGAAGGCGTAAGTTCTAATATTTCGGTTGAGGGATTTGTTCTTTTGTCTCATCAATACTTGGATGATTTTGTGTATATATATATATATCACACACACACACACACAGATATATTCAAATTATGGACAACTCAATTAAATTGAGCCTATGTCCATACCTACCCTTAAAATGCATCTAATGCATGTATCACACAAAGGAGGTTTAATTTAGGTTGTGACTTGACTATGTATTTAAAGTTCATGATTTAATTCAACTCTTGAATCGAATCAGGTACTAGTATTAGTCTCAGCTAATTCGAATCATGAATGTGATTCGATTAGTAAACCTAAAATTTAATTCTTTTGATGTCCAAATTAAACACTTTAATCCTTGCGTTTATGCCTTTTTATAGTCACATTAGAAATGCTATGCTCTACTAGGATTAATTTTAAATTAATCCCTAGGGTTTCCAAAATTATCGTACATCAATTAGTGATCTATAATATCCCTATGTCATCTTGAATTTATCTAAACAGTTTCAGCACAAGCCAAAATATCTTGATGGTCAAAATCATCAAGATAAATAAGTTAATCTACTAGACACTAAAGGGACTAGTTCGATGTTCGGAAAATTTTCAAAACTCTAATTTCGAGAACATGCATTAAGCATCCTATTACCATAAAAAAATACATTTCTTGTCACATAAAAACTTTATTAAGGTTCTTAAAACCAAAATAAATACATTATAAGTCATTAAGTAAGTCAACTCCATAAACTTTCAAAAAGTTGACCGATTTATTAATTGAATCAAATTCAATTAATTCTGAAAAATTCCAGAGTCTTATACACATTCTAATTGTATCTAATAAAAATTTTCCAGAAATTAATTCTTAGGAATTATTTATTAATAAATTGGAATAATCCAACACATCATATGTGTATGACACTTGTCATATTACTTCTAACACTAGTCAAACATTACATCATGCATGCATAAGATAATCACTTTAACAACAAGTGTCATGCATCTCATATACGTGACAAAATATCATCTTGCATGGGCATCCATAAAATTCATAAAAAAACTTTTTTATAAAAATTAATATGGAATTTTCAAGCATGCATGTTCATCAGATTTCTAGAATTTTCCAGAACTTCATACAAGCCTCAGGCTGAAGCTGATTTTGTAATAAAATAGAAAATGACATTCAATTACATTTTCCTTTATCATAAACATAACTTAACACCTTATAAACATTTCTGAGAAAGAAAATTAGAAAAATAAATTTTCTAGAATTACTAAAAAAATTTCAAAATCAGCATATGCATTCAGTTTTCTAGAAATTCCCAGAAACCAATATATGAACAGTCTGAATGTTAATTTGAAATAAAATAGAAAATGACATTCAATTGTAATTTCCTTTGATAGAAGCATTTTTGTAAAAGAAAATCAGCAAAATAATTTTTCTATAAGTTGCACGAATTATTCCAAATCAACATGCATGTCAGTCACAACTCAACAAATACTTTGCACATGTTCAATACATCATCTAATACATACATAAACTAGCTTTGATACCACCGTTGGAGATGTCATGGATGCATGCATCACATGCATGAGAATGTAGAGGAAGTGTCGAAATCTAGATTCTGACACCATGACAAACTCGGAAAAAATAGAGTCACACATACATGCAAGGATATGTAAAAGAATATGAAATATAAAACATATTACTTTTGTTTCTCCTCCTTTCTTGTTTCTTCTCCTTGTTTGGGCTGTTAAAAACACCAAACCCTTCCTTAATCACCTAAGAACATGCAAAAATCAAGAAGAAACAATGTATAAGCGTGATTTGAGCACCAAGCTAAATGAGTTCTAGTAGATGCTTAAAATGAAAAGAAAGATCAAAACTCTTGTTGCATGCACTTTGATTCATGCAACAATTGCATAAATTACAAGAACAAGACTTTTGACTCCTTTCTCTCACACTAGAATTCTTTTAGAGCCCTTATTGTAACATTCTATCACTTGAATTAGGGTTAAAACGGCGATTATTAGATATTATTGAGAAATTAGGAAGCATAACTTATGTTTACGCATAATATGGCATACACATACATGAAATTATTGATCTTGCACATTACAATTATTTGTACATGCATTCATTGACATATTTCGCGTATAATTGATTTTAAATGTGATTAAAATGTGAATTGTGAGTTATTTGCATTCAAAATTTATTTGGAGACCATTAGCATTATTTCAGAATTTTTGGGGAATGTGAGGTACATTTGGACTAGGAAAAATGTTAAGTGGTAGGATAAATTGATACATGAAAATTTTGGATGATTAAGCCTAAAATTGAGAGACATTTGGCATAGTTAAATGTGTGATAAGTGGACTAGTAAATAAATGAAAATTGGACAAATTAATGTGTGACATGTGGACCAATAATTAGGAGACATATGGACTGATCAAATGGTGACATTTGGTGGCTTATGGAAGGGATTAGTGTCTTACATGCTTAAGGACACATGTTGAACTAATATGGTGACATCTATCACCTTAGGTGTAATGTTTCTGCATGTTGTTCCAGCCAAGCTCATTCTCTTCTCTTCTCGTCTCTCACCACCGAAACCTTGCTGCTGTCTTCCCCTTCTTGTGTTTTTCTTGAAGCTATGCTAAATTACCACACTAAATACATGCCTTTACCCATCACAAAATAGCTAAATAACCAGCTGATTGTTGTTGTTTCATCATAGCTGAAAGTCATTTAATTAAATCTTGAATGTGTGTTGATTTTTTATGTTTGGAGTACTGATTTGGAGTGATTTTTGAGCTGGAATTAGAACTGAACAAGTAAGTAAAAGATTAGTGTTTATGGCTTGTTAAATGGTTTGATAATGATGTGTGAATTGGACTGAAAAGCATGAGATAATGGTGAAGATGTATGCTGGAATGTTATGAATTGGAGATTTTTCATTGAATAGACTTTGGTGTTTTGATTATATCTTGAACTATAGATTTCTAAATACATTGATTCTTGATTCAGAATAAATTAGAGACATATGTCTGATTATTGATTCAGAATAAATTAGAGACATATGTCTAAAACTTTCCTGAAGAAGTAGAATGTTAATTCTATCGCTAAGCATTTCAAAATCTGGCTGGAAGTAGAGTTAGGAGTTCTGTTGTAGTTTAAAAAACAATCTTAATTGTTTTAGGTATAATTTTTAATATATTGAATCAAATTGTACAATTTTGGTGTTATTAAAAACTGGAAACACAGTGGCACAATTTTCTAGAAGAAATTGTTACTGAAATACAACATTTTCCTAGTGAAAATGATCATGCAAAGTTATCCCGAAAGGGGGTGTTAGGATGAAAATGCTGAGGTGTGCTAGAATTTGATAATTGGAATATTTTTACTGAACATGCTTGGGTATTTTGGCTATATTTTGATATGTAGATTTAAAAATGAAATAATTCTTGATTTAAATTGAACTAGCGACATTTGGCTACAAATGTTAAGAAGAAACTAAATTTGAATTCTGTTTTTAAGGATTTTGAAATTGAGCCTGAAAGTAAGTCTTGGATTAGGCTGTAGCATTACCAGGGACAGAAATCAGGTCCTGTTATTATTGAATAAACTATATTGATATAGGCTGAATTAGACTAATATGTCTTCACAAAAGTTGTAGCTTATTATCTTAGATTTAAATAGGTATAAAGTTTGTAATTTTTAGATATCTGAGCTGAAAGATATGAGTTGTACAATTTGAGGGGATGATCATATACTAGCCAAATGTTCAAATATACATAGTCTGTGGTATTGTGAGTATAACTCATAGTATACTGAATCAAATTAGATGATCTTAGAGTCATTAGAAACTTAAGACATTTTTGAACAATTTTCCAGAAGAAAGTGTTGCCTAATTTTGCCATTTACTCTATCAGATTTAGCATACAAAACTGACCCATATGTGTACTAGAAGAAAAATCTGAAGTGGTCAATGAAATTATGAAATTTGTGTTGACATTGATTTGTTTTTGTCCAATTATAAATATAAATGGTATTAATGAAGGCTTTGATATCTGAATGAATTGTTGAGAAGGATCATAATAAAATACCCCGGAATTGTCATTGGACATGCATTGTGCATATTTTATATAAGTACATGTGCATAAAGGAATACTT
>JAOSBO010000007.1:25922510-25940746 GCA_027563915.1 Erythroxylum rotundifolium
TTGATGATTTGAAGTGGATAGTTCGATCTGTGATTAACTAGAATAAGAGCAATGAATTAGCAGAAGTTGGTGTACTGCAAGTGAAGCAACGGAGATTCGGATGGTATTTCTAATTCATATGACTGAACTGTTCTGATATGCATATTTATCATCAAACAAATAAACATAAACTATAGTTGGGTTCAGCAGTAGTTGGGGAATATCTGAAACTGGTTTTGTTTAGTGGTCCTCAACCTGCATCAGTGGGTGAACATTTGCGTACTTAACTCTTAACTACTCTGGGATTCCTATTTGCTTGACTAGAACAAAATGATCCTGTTCTTCACAGTCGATATACGCGTTTTCTCTTATCTGCACAATGGTCTCCACGGGCTTCCCGAGTTCATTCTTCTTTATATCAAATTAGGTGCAGTGATTAACTGTTATATTATATATTGTAAATTTTTTAAAATTTCTGTTAATTTATTAATTTATAAAATTTTTAATTATGTATTTAAATTTTAAAAAGATTAGACAATTTATTTTAAAAAATTTTATTCATTAATATTTTACCAACGTGATTGATAAAATATACAAAGATTAAAATTTGTAAAGTTAGGAGTAAGGTTATCTACAAAGATTAAAATTTTTAGAGTTAGGAGTAAGGTGGTATACTACCGAATCTTTCCAGATCTTATGTGTCATCAAGATTTTTACTGGGTGTTATTGTTATTATAGAGTTACGTAACTTTTTATTCCGTCAATATAATAATTATATTCAAAATATAATCACTTATTTAATACTAAGAAAATTATATAAGAAAAAAATCATATATATATATATATATATATTAAAATATCAGTCTTTACATAGCATCATCAAAATATTAATAAAGAGAATGTTTTAAATTGAGTTATTTAATATTTAAAAATTTGAACATTTAATTAAAAATTTAAAATATTAAAAAAAAGTGAAAAAAAATTAAAAAGTGTTTCACACTTTATAACTCATCATCCTTATTATAGAATGCAAAGTGTGTGAAGAGGCTGAAGTGCTGACACAACCTTTTCAGGCAAACTTGGTCAAAGCAGATGGCTTGCTAATTTACTTAGTTGTTCTACCCACAAATCATGATAAAGAACTCCTGATTATCAATAATTCCAGTATAAGTCAAAAGAAATTACACTCATTTGGAAGCACATCATTGATCATCATGAGTTCTTCAACATCATCATTATGTTTTTGGCCCACCAAAGTTAATAAATTGTTCTGCAGATTTTACATTCTTCAGTACCATCCTCACCATCACATTTTCCTCAATCACCTACACAGTACTTTGCAATTGATCCAAGGTGAACCATATTGGCTTTCCAAGAGACAACTTCCCAAAGATTCCATCTTCATGATTGTAATTAGATCAACAAACATGATTGAATGAAGTGTTTATTTAAAATCTTGCAGTAACCTGAAAGAACTGTTGCAACTATTTTGACTAAATTGGAGACCTATATATGCTTAGCACAACAAAGATCTTTGTTTTTTTATAAGGAAGGATAAAAAGAACAACATAACATTGAAGTGAAAGATGATGTGTGATTCCCTGTCTTTTCTTCACCATCGAAACAGAGAATAACAGATTCAACTCTCACTCTTTGCTTTCCCAAAATTTTAAACCCCCCCAGTCTATATGCTACATACCTCAAAATACATGTATCTGACATGATTTTTATTTATTTATGAGAAGTCATAGAAAATATTTATTTGTTTTGACCACAACCCTTGTGGCTTAAGGCATCGAAAAATCCAACTCTGCTCTATTTTAATATGCTCGTGCCTGAAGTTTCTTGTGTGTCAGACCACTAACCAAGACAACAGAATCTCACTTAAGACACCCACACAGATAGAGAGAGAGAGAGGTCGAGTTTGTTTATGTTTTGTAAAATGGAGAGCTAGTGACAAACCAGCTGTAAGTTTTTGGTTGAATGGTGCTTCTGCCTTGTATGGACAAGAAGGAAGATTCATTTACTAAGGCAAAACTTGGGAATGAACCATTTTGTGTCCTTCACGCAACAAGACAACCTTAAAGCTTACAAACACAAACAGTTTCAGTGAAAACAAACAACACAGAAGCAACGACAAGAAGAGCAACAACTTCATATTCCCCAAAAATGGCAGCTTCTGCATCTCACTACTCTCACCTGATGATACCCTCCTTGGTTACTTACCTTCTTCTGTTTGCTACTTCTCTTTGTCCTATCCAGTCTCTGCCAGTTACATCAGATTCCGGTAACCAGATACCGACCAACCAAACTTTCAGGCCACGCAAAGAGATTCTCAAGTTAAAAAGAATCAATGCTTATCTCGAAAAGGTCAACAAGCCTGCAGTTAAAACAATTCAGGTCTCTTCTGTTCTTTTCCTATATATTTGAAAAGGTGTACTTGAGTTGACTTACCATAGTTGTAGTATTGTATTAAGTTTTAGGGTGATCAGGGTTCATGATGTCTTGTTACAGAGCCCTGACGGAGACGTCATTGATTGTGTATTATCTCATCTTCAACCAGCATTTGACCATCCGATGCTTAAGGGAAAGAAACCAATGGTAATGATTCTGCTTCTTCAGAAACATTTTTCTCCTTTATTTTCATCTGGGATCCTCGAGATATCTGTGGCTGAATCATTGTTGTAATATCACGTTTGCGTTACCACCACAGGATCCACCGGATAGACCAAAAACCACTGAGACGACGGAGACAGTGACAGACATATATCAGCTATGGACAGATGCAGGTCAGTCATGTCCGGAAGGAACTGTTCCAATCAGGAGGACCACATCAGAGGATGTTCTAAGAGCAAATTCTGTTAGAAGATATGGCAGAAAACTAAGAAAACCTGTTAGAAGGGATTCAACAGGAAGTGGACATGAGGTCAGTACTTTTTAACACCAAACTAAGAAGCTGGAAAAATTGTGAACAGTTACTTGACAAGAATCACAAGATTGCTGCCCAATCTTTCCTCAAGATTATATTTTAGATTAATAAAAAGCGGGATCACAGAAACTGTAGCAATTATTAGTGCATCAAATCTTCAATTAATCTCCCCAGTATGGTTTTCCCTAATGACTAGTCTCTATCAAAAAGGGAAATTTTTAATTTTCGAGATAAAATTAAACAACGGATCATAAGACGTCAAAAAAGAAAAAAGAAGGAAAGTATAGAGAGGAGCTGGCAATTAAAGGGCCATTTAATTATCGAAATTTGTAGAATACGATGTACATGTGCTGCCTTCTCTGTCATGAAGCATTCAATGATCTTGAAAACCGGACAATAGCTGTTATGCTCATTTAAGAACAGTGAAGTTGATACTAATAACTTTCGATGTTACAGCATGCAGTTGTGTTTGTTAATGGAGATCAGTATTATGGGGCAAAAGCAAGCATAAATGTGTGGACACCAAGTGTTACTAATGCGTATGAATTTAGCCTGTCACAAATCTGGGTTATTTCTGGTTCTTTTGGAAATGATCTAAACACCATTGAAGCTGGTTGGCAGGCAAGACCTCTACTTGGTACTTTTTGTTTCTCCATCAGTAGTATTTAGCAGGAAACTTTGTAAGTTTTACCATCTATCCATGTATTTTTTTCAGGTTAGCCCGGAATTATATGGAGATCACTATCCTAGATTCTTCACCTATTGGACAGTAAGTTCAGTGGTTTTGGTGCTTTGTTTTGTCTTGAAGATTTAGAAAGTGCTAAGTGAAGAAATTCGCAGACTGATGCATACCAAGCTACTGGATGCTACAACTTGCTGTGTTCTGGCTTTGTCCAAACCAATAATAGGGTCGCCATTGGAGCTGCCATATCTCCAAGGTCCTCCTACAATGGCAGACAATTCGATATAGGCCTCATGATTTGGAAGGTGAGGTAATTTGTCATTACATTACAATCAAAAGTAACTTATACTAAATTGCAATATCTCCTTTATCAGAAGTCGTTTCCTTAATAGTTTGACTCCAATTGGCTTTGGGAATATACACAATAATACAACTCAACCTCTTCTTTTCAATCTTAGTATATTTATCTTATCCGCCCGTCCTTTATAAGTTGACTGGCAAGAGACCTTATGATTTCTGTCACTTCCTAATCAGCTAGACAATGAGATGAAGGGTCAATACCCATTTCCCATGTATTAGTACTAACAAGAAGAAAAAGGCATTATGTGTAGGACCCAAAGCATGGACACTGGTGGCTGGAATTTGGGTCAGGACTATTGGTGGGATACTGGCCAGCATTTCTGTTCAGTCACTTGAGAAGTCATGCAAACATGATACAATTTGGAGGAGAAATAGTGAACTCTAGATCATCAGGATACCACACAGCAACACAAATGGGAAGTGGGCATTTTGCAGAAGAAGGGTTTGGAAAAGCATCATATTTCAGGAATCTGCAGATTGTTGACTGGGATAATAATTTGCTACCATTAACAAACCTTCGCCTATTGGCTGATCATCCAAATTGTTATGACATTAGACAGGGGAGAAACAATGTGTGGGGTACTTATTTTTACTATGGAGGTCCTGGAAGGAATGTAAGATGTCCATAAGTCTAATTGGAATACAGGATAGAAAAGCAAATTTTTAAATTTTGTGTAGTTTTTTTTTTCCCAGATAATTTTTCATGCTAGCCCCTAATATGATTTTGGGTTGTTGTAAAATCATTTATTGTAGTATATATTCCCAGTATTGCTTTTTTCTTTTTCTTGGAGTGTTCTGTATCAGAAATCATTTTTAAGTTGTAAATTTGGTGAAATTAATAACAAATGATTTCTATACTTCTAATCTCTTCAAAACTATCATACCCTACATCTTAATTTCAATGTTTAATATGTTGAATGCCCTTTTTATGCATATATATTATAATCATTACTTACTGAATGTGCACTCGATAAATTGATATATGCACACAATAATTTTAAAAAATTACATATTTTGAATAAACTACTTGACAAATCAATGGTTCAGAATTAAAAAACATGTCTCCACTTTTCACTATCTTTTTTAAAAATTGAAGTAAATTGCAACCCCTTCACAACAATTTGAACTTTCAATTAAAAATCTGTTGGAGTATTTTCAAAGCTACCCACACCAAATCTATTTTCTTTTAAGGAAGGGCTTCAATGGCTTTAGAAAATGGCAAGACACCATACCAACTACCTTGCAGCAGACAATGAGCTGCTTAATCTCCACATCGCTCCTTGCAACTTCTATATAAACTATCACTTTGACATTGAAAGAAGGAAACCCCAATGCAACGGACATGAATATTATAAATTGGTTGACACTTTCAAAGTGAGGCACCGCATGTGGAAAGTACCCAAGACCATAGCGTTAACAAATTTCTAATTCAAGCCTTAGATAATTAAATGAACCAAAAATATTGGATCCTAAATTTTACAACAAATTCTAATGCATAATATGCATATCTCAGTGCCCTACAACACATCATCAATAGTTACAGCTTGTTTTCTTCTCCAACCAACATTCTTGTCCTTTGTGAGCCTTTTCTTCGAGACGTTCCACTGAAATTGGATTCGATGGAACTTGGAATTTCACCCTTCAAAGACAAGTGTCCGTCGCCCCTTCAAGTCAATGTGACAACTTCTCAATCTCTCTTGGCTGCTGCTTAACGAATGGGTAGTGCAACAACCACAAGCGAAACGACAAAAGTCCCAAAAGGAATTGTGCTATGATTTATGCTTTTTTTAATTCGTACTAGGTTATAGAAATTGTTTTCAAGTAACAGATACCGTGTGTAAGCTAAAATAGCAATACAATCCCAACTTAACTGTCTTTTTTGATGATTACCAAATTGCAAGTATAGCATGCATAACATATGATTATTTATTTAAGAAACGCACTTCTTTATTGGTTTTGATTGATTAACAATTTTAGGCTATCTTTGGTTGAACGTAAGATTTTTAATGAAATAGAATGAAATGAAATGATTTATAATGGAATAAAATATAAATGAACATAATATTAAAAAATTATTGTTTGGGAGGGATGGAAGAATTCATAATATAATATAATAAAATGTTGTTTAGAAGATGAATGAAATGAAACGTAATATATGTATAATAATAATAATAAATGACTATTCTACCCTTGACAATTTTATCTGTAAAAAGTTTATGAATATAATAAATATGGAAGAATGATGCTGTCTCCTTCAACTAGCAAAGTGGGATATTAAATAGCCTTACAGACGTAACTGAATAATAAAAATCAGCAAATAATCTCAACTACACCTACACTTACAAGATCTATTGAAACAGTAAAGAATCCCTTGAAAACAGAGATTTTATTAATAGCTCCTACAGAAAAGAACAAAATAAAAACTAACAATTCCTCCTTTAAAATGAATGTATCAATGTTCAGTTTACATCAACTTCTGAACAAATACCCAATAATCTTCATAGCTTCAAGAAAACATCAAGGTTGAGTGTTTTAGTCATCATATCAGTTATCTAGTCTTGTGTGCTGCAATGCACTAACTCCACCATGTCAACCTTTGTGACATCACGAAGAAAATGAAACCAAACATCTATGTGTTTAGTGTGATCATGCATTACTAGATTTTTCTATAGCTTGATTACAAAACTACTATCACAGTGAACAGTAATTATCTTGCTTTGATTTGGGTTCAGCTTGCCTAGAACCCTTTTCAACCATATAGCTTGGCATGCGAATGAAGTTGCAGCAATAAACTCTACCTCTGTAATAGATTAACTGACCATTGGTTGTTTTTTTCGATGACTAAGATATCACCCCTGAACTAAATAAAAACACATAACTTGAAGTGCTTTTTCTATCTTCCACATCTCCGACATAGTCACTATCAGTGTAAGCGACAAGTTCATTATCTCGTCCCTTGCTATAAAAAATTCGAAACCCAATTGTGCCCTTTAAATATCTTAGCACTTTTTTCATGTAACACCCCACTATCATAAATTACATACTGGAACATCCTGTAGACATTCTAGTATCTAATCTATAATAATGGTATGTTAGAGCAAACACATATCCAAATTAATCATGACATTATAATGAAAAGTCACCAAATTTAAATCCAATTGCATTCCTTATTTCATTTCATTTAAAAAAACAAAACTTACATTGTAGCTTTACAAAACCATCTGAATATATACAATTTCAAATCCCTATACATAACACATTGCTTGAAAGAGGAATTGCACATAAAATACTAACTAATCATTCAATCTCAGCTGACCAACCTTTGAGTCATTTCTTGACAAAAATACAACAATTAGTCTTCTTATAGAATCTGTCTGTCCCTAATGTCCTCTCTCAGATCTGAAATATCAACGTTGCAATTTTGGTGAGTTTTGCGAATTTGATGATGTAACCATCCTCGATGGTTCACACAATTCATATCACCTATCAAATTATATAAGCACTTAATTCACAACTTTCCATTTAACAATTTTCACCACATATCGTTTAATGCACATATCCCAATCTCATTTAAGTACATATTCATATTACAATTCAATCAGTTAATTACACTTGATAAAATTATATGCAATGTTCATGTGACCTATTTTCAATTATTACATTGTTATGACTAAGTGCTTAAACTGTCTCGTATCTATTGTGGATACCGGACTTATTAATACTATCCCTTACCCGCTGCGGATACAGGGCTCATTGTATACATCTAGCCTTTGGCTCTATACCACATTTCGGAGCTTTAAGCTCATTTTTGGTGGCTTCTTGTGTCACAACTATCATTATTTGATCATGCATTCATGTATGAAATGCCTTGCATTCATATTCAATCAATTATATATTTTCAATCATTCCCATTTTCAATCTCATTCCCATTCAATCACATTTTTAGTCCATATACATATATCATCAAGCCTTAGTCCAACATTTTAAAAAAATGTTGTGTAACACATATTTCACCAAATTCACATTCAAGGAATACTTCAATATCACAATCATCAATCAGAATATTCGAACTTTCATATCCAGAGTCAGTACAAACAGTTCATTCCACATTCAGTATAGAATCTATAGCAAACAAATATTAAGTAAAACCATCTAGGTTACTCACAAATCGCTCCAGAAAGCTATTACCTTGAAGTCCCGACAATGTCTGGATGATGACACTCTAAATGCTTCTCCATATCATGCAAAACATATTTACACATATCACAATTTTGTACAATAGTATAAGTATTCAGTTATGCACTTCTATGTATATGAAATATGTACAATGCATGTTCATAACAATTCCTGGTTCCTTATCATTATTCTAGTCACAAAATTCATTCATATATCAATACTCAATTGGTTAGTCCAGATTTATCTGAAAAAACTTTCAGGTCTACTTTACATGATTATTATCATTAAGAAAATGGTGTATTTCTATAATACTTTCTTCTTGACAATTGTTCCCCTGTGCCTTAAGTTTCTAATGATTCCAAGATCATTCAATTTGGTTCATTATTGTATGAGTTATGCTCAAAATACTATAGGCTAAGTACATTTGAAATTTAGCCAATGCATGATCATGCTGTCAAGTTGTACAACTCATATCTCTCAATTCCAATATCTAAAAATTACAAACTTTATACCAATTGAAAGCTAAGAGAATAACCTACAACTTTTGTGAAGACACTTTGTCTGATTCGGCTTACATCAATACAGTTTATTTGATAACAACAAGAGAAGATTTCGTCTCGGGTAGTGTTATAGCCTAAGCCAAGACTCAATTTCAAGCCTGATTTTGAAATTCTTAAAGACAGAATTAAAATTAGACTTCTTCAAAAAATTTGTAGAAATATGTCTCTAGTTTAATTTGAATCAAGATCAACTCATTTGGAAATCTATAGATCAAGATATAAGTAAAATACCGAAGAATGTTCAATGAAAATATTCCGGTTCATAATATTCCAACACACCTCAACATTTTCATCTTAAATTTATCACTCAGTATTTTCTGAATGGATTCAGATGTTCACAAATTTTGGTGGAGATGAAGAACAATGTGTTATAAATCTATTGGTTTAAGTCTCATGCCATTTGGATGTTAGTAGAAGAAGTTATAACAAGAAGAACAAAAGATGTTCAGAACAGTCTCCCTTAAGTAAGTCTTCGGTGCAACTCCTCTTCTCTTCTCTCTCTTGATTAACAAAACGCAGGTTTTCTTCTTCTTCTTTCTCTTCCCTAATTCTCTTCATTTGTATCCCTAATTTATTTCAGATCATCCATAACAAATCAAAATCCATATTTACAAACAAACATAAAAAATCGTATACCATTCATGTATATTTCATATTTTTCTGCATATATATATGTATATATTTATCCATCTTCTTTCCTCCTTCATTCCATGTTTTCCCATCATCTTAATACTACTTGAAGAACAACAACAAATCTTATGCATGAATCATCTTTTCTACATCCCTTTCAGTTCAACACAACACAACAAATCAAAAATTCAAGATTCAACGTAAACATCAAAACGGATCACTATTTAGGCATGTTATCACTTTTCTACATTTTTTCCACTAAACTCCAATTTTTTGCACTTTCCATCTTCTACATCTTCCCATTTTCGTTAACACTTTTTGTAGACTTTCTAAGTCACCAATAATCATTGAAATCACTTCTTCTTATCCTATTCATGCATAAATTCATTCGCACATACTCAAACATCATTAAAAACCATTTACAGTGTTATAAACTTAAAACTCAACTTACTTGGTTTAGCTCAATGTCTAGCAGTTGATAGTCAGAAACTGAATACACAAACATGCATAACAAGTTAGTTTCAATGATGGATGAAAGAACAAGGAAAAGAGTGTTAGTGTTTTTAGTGGTGGCAAAGTAAGAAGGAAGGTTTAGAAGATTTCGGTGAAACCAAATAAAGGAGCTGCAGAAACATATTTCCTAATAAACTAGGCGGCTCCATTATGTAATGCCATATGTCACCATTGTATGTCTAACATGTGTCCTCCATGTAAGGCTACCAAATATTACTTAGCTATTGGCCCACATGCGCAAATTAATTAGTCCATTTGTTACTCCATAATTAGTCTATTTGTCAATTAATTATTAATCCAATTGTCACACTTCCATTTGTCTCTTATTTCTGTATTATTCTTAGTCCAAAATACTCAAATTTTTGGAAATTTCCTAAAATCCACCAAAAATTCCAAAATAATATTAATTGTCTCCAAATCAACTTTCAACACAAATAATCCATAATTCACATTTTTAATCACATTTATAAATCAATTATACCTGAAAATTATCAATGAATGTATGTACAATTATTTCATGAATATCAACACAATTCACATATTTAAATATGTCATACGATGCATGAATTGCACTTCTAATTTCTTAGCATACACTATTTCGGGTTCCTAGCCTCTAACATGAGATATGGGGACGTTACATTTCACCATCTGTAAATGAAGCTTTGAAGGATTTTCCATAAACCTACTAATAAGACTTACCACATACATAATATCTGGTCGAGTAGCTGTTAAATGCATAAGCCTACTTATAATCTGTTTATAGTAATTCTTATCCACTTTGACTCCTCCTTCATCCTTAGTGAGCTTAACACTAGGAATAATGAGACTGTGAACATGATTACTTTTATCCATTCCAAGCCTTTGTAGTACATTAAAAGTATACTTCTTTTGACTGATAAAAATCCCATGTGCTCTTTGTGAGACCTCAAGACCAACAAAAAATCTCATTTGTCCCAGATTTGTCATGACAAACTCAACTTCATGGACTTTTTGAAGTTTGCCAACATTATTTCATCATTTCCTGAAAAAATGAGATCATCAATGTACAAGCTTACAATCAATACCTAGCCTTCTTTTCCTTTTATGATGAACAACGCATGCTCATAATCACACTTTTCAAAACCTTCCTTCACAAAGTAAGCTTATATTTTGCTATACCAAGCATGCGGTGCTTGTTTAAGTCCATATAGTATCTTCTTTAACTTGTAAACTTTATGTTCATTTCCCTCTTGCACATATCCATAGGGCTAACCTATAAAAACTTCTTCATCCAGTTCACTGTATAAGAATGCAGACTTCACATCTAGCTGAAGTATAATCCATCCTTTTTGAGTTGTAAACGTAATCACCAAACAAATTGTCTCCATTCGTGCAACTAGAGCAAAAACTTCCGTGAAATATATCCCATATTGTTAAACATATACTTTCACTACAAACCTAGCTTTGTATTTGAATTGAGTCTTATAAACCTATTTTATGCCAACCTTCTTTGCTCCTTCAGGCAGCTCTGTCAACTCCCACGTATCATTCCTTTCTATTGCTTTTTATTTCCAGGTCTATAGCTTCTCTAATTTTTTCTTTCTTCATAGCATCTTCAAAGTGAACAGAATCAACTGACGCAAACATGGCAAAGTGGGCAACATCATCTTCTTCAGAGAGACCTTCTCCAGTTTCGTAGTCCTTCATCCAAGCTTGTAGTCGTCGAATCCTTTCATGAACATCTGGATCATCTGGTGATCCATTTTTATCGATTTCAACTTTATGATTTGAGTTAATATTTTGTTCATTTTCAACTATTACGTCAGTTTTCTCCTCAAGATCACCTATTTCCATATCACAGACATTGTCTTTTCATATTTCTTATCCCAATCCCAGCACTTGTCTTCTTCAAAAATAACATCTCTACTGATTATGATCCTTTGTGAAACTGGATCATAAAGCTTATAGGCCATTGATTCCTCATTGACTCCCAATAAGACACAACTCAGGCCTTTATCATCAAGTTTAGTTATTTTTTGTTAAGAACAAGAACACGAGAAAGACAATCAAAAACTCTAAACTAAAAGTCTGATTCCACTACAAGCTTCTTTAGGAGTCATGTTTTTCACTGCTACAATCAGGCTTCGATTCAAGACATGCACCGTCCAGTTAATTGCTTTAGGCTAGAAAGGTTTTGGAATTTTCTTTTCTAAAAGCATACTTCGAACCATATTCATAATGGTTATGTTCTTCCTTTCTGCAACTCTGTTCTATTGTGGGGTGTAGGTAGCTATTAATTGTCTTTGAATTCCATTTTCATCACAAAATCCTTTGAACTCTTGTGATCTAAGCTCTCCCCCTTAATCAGTACACAACTCTATAGTAGACTCTTTTGTTTCTTTCTCAACATGAGCTTTGAAATGTTTGAAAAATGTAAAAGCTTATGATTTTTCTATTAAGAAATAAACCCATGTTTTTCTACTGAATCATCGATGAAAGTGATAAAGTACCTCTTTTGGCTATTCGAGATAGGTTTAATTGGTTCATAGATATTTGCATACACTAACTACAAAATTTGTAAAGCTCTCCACGTGCTTTTTTTTTTTAAATGAGTCCCTCTTTTGCTTTTTGACCAAACAATCCCTACACACCTTCAAAAGAGACTTTAGCTGTGGTAGACCAGTCACCAAATTTTTTTGTTGAAGGATCATTAGACCCTTAAAGCTTAGATGCCCATATCTGTAATGCCAAAGTTGCACCTTGTCTTCTAGGAACGTGTTGAAATAGGTTGATACCATAGGCAAAGATACAGCTTGCAATATGTACATTCTATTAGAAGACTTTTTTTGTTTTCATGATCAAACCTCTCTCAGGATGATACACCTTGCATGTATCATGTTGAAATAGAATCAGAAGCCCTTTTTCTTGAAGTTGGTTGATGCTTAACCAGTTGTTCTGCAAATTTGGCATATAGAATACTTTTGTAATGATCTAGACTTCTCCACTGACTTGCACTCTTACATTTCCTTTTCCTTGCACATCTATTCTTGAATTGTCACCCAGCTTCACAAAGTCCATGTAATTTTTAAAATATGAAAAAACATTCCTTTTTCCACATATATGATTGCTATAACTCAAATCGAGGAACCTTTTTTCTTCTTTAGTAGCCTCCTTTGTATTTAGATATGCCATTAATAACATCTCCAACTTGCTTCCTCCTCCCTACTTGTACATTCCCATTGAAAATGTCTTAATTTGTGACAATTGTAGCATTCTAATGTGGCTTTGTTAAAGTTTTGTCTGCCTCTTCCTCTACCTATTCCTCGGAAATGTCCATAGCCTTGACCTCTTCCTCTAGCTTCATCTCCATGAGTTATCTTTAAAACCTGTTTTTCTTCATTGTGAAAACCCATTCGTTGTTCATGCACAAGGAGATTGCTCTACAACTCATCAATGGTTAGAGTGCTTGTATCCTTTGACTCCTCAATAGAACATACAACGTAATTGAACTTAGGAGTCATAGATCGCAAAATCTTCCCAACAACAGTTTGATCTTTTTTATTGTCACCATTTGCTTTCATCTTGTTAGCTATGGTAAGGGTTCGAACAAAATACTCAGTCATGGATTTTCCAATCTTCATATGGAGAATTTCAAAGTCCTTTCGGAGAGCCTATAATTGTGCCTGCTTAACTTAAGTTGTACCTTGATATTTCTACTTCATTGAATCCCATATACTCTTTGTTGTATCCTTGTTGAGAATTGTCTCCAGGATTGTATAATCCAATGCCTGGAACAGATAGTTATTTGCTTTCATGTCTTTCAACTTCTGATCTGCTATGTTCTTTTTCTCTGTATCCTTGAGAGCCTCACTTTCTACTGCCGTAGGAATCCCATTCTCCACCAATTCCTAATATTCTTTTGACCTCAGGAAGTTTTCAATAAGCATTGCCCAATGATTATAATGTACATCAAACTTTGGAACTCCTGGTTGCACAAAAGAGCTCTATGTCACCATTCTTCTATTTCTTCTCACGTAGAAGATTGCAACTTCTATTGATCAAGCCTCGTGAAGAGGCTCTAATACCAGATGTTATCTATAAAAAGTTTATAAATAGAAGAAATATGGAAGAATGATGTTGTCTCTTTCAACTAGCAGAGTGGGCTATTAAATAGTCTTACAGATGTAACTAAATAACAAAAAATCATCAAATAATCTCAGCCACACCTACACTTAGAAGATCTATTCAAATAGTAAAGAATCCCTTGAAAACAGAGATTTTATTAATAACTCCTACAGAAAAGGACAAAATAAAAACTAACAGACAACCAACACAAATAATGAGATGTATTATCTTGTTGCTTGTTATTATGGGTATAATTGTTATTATAAAAAATTATTGAGGGTATATTAGGTAGTACATAATTATCATTTTACATTCCATCTTAAACTCCCCAAATTGGAGGTAATTCATTTTTATTGTTTAGGATGAAATATGATATAATTTGAAACACTTTCCTTTTATCATATTCTATTCCATTCCATTATAAACACTCCTTCTAAATGATGGAATAATATTACATTTCATTCTACTCCACTACTAACCACCCTACCAAACATAGCCTTAAAGGTGAATGACTCTACTATCTCATCTAGTTGAAATGATTCTACTATCTCATCTAGTCAACATAAAAAAGTAAAATAAAAATACTAAATTAAATTTAAGTAAGTTGAAAAAAAAGAATAAGAGTAAAAAAGTTCAAATTAGTTCTCCAACTTTTACTTAAAAAATTCATCAGTTTCTTAACTTTCATTTTTATCAAATTCACTTCAAATTTTTAAAAATTTCTGTTAAGATCTTTATTTCATTGACACACTTAGTTTATACTCCACAACCAATTATTGTATGGTGGATTCAATACAAGTAACATAATAATATGCTCTTCACCTTAAATAAGATGAAGCACAAATTATAGATTTATGATCCAATAATAGTTCTAAATGAATTAAGATTGAATTAACAATTCAAGAAGGTACTCCGCCACATCCATAAGATTAGAAAGGGATTCAAAATAGTTACGAATAAGTTTTGATTTTCACAAGCCCTTGCTTGAATGAAAATCAAGTGATTAAAGAGTAATAGAAAGGATTTCTTTTAAGGAATGCAAAGATCACTCAATGCGTTTATCAAATATGATTACAAATAAGTTTTAAAATGTTTGTATATTAAAACTAATGCCCTAGGTAGAATCCTACAAGGATGGGATGTGAATTCGGTCTAAATAATAGACTCTTATTAAATAAGTTTAAAATGGGCTATCTAGGCCCAAAACAAACCCCATGGCTAAGTGGGCTTATCTAAAGTTGGAACCTACTTAGTTAAGTCTTAAATAACTTAAGTAATATGTCTAAAGCATAAACTAAGTTGGATCAAACAAATTATACCATGTGGCCCAAAGATGCTTAAAACAATCTATCTGTAACACACAAGTTGTTTCTAGTTGTACAACATAGTTAGCCTCCTTCAACAAGTCTAACATGTTGCTTTAAGCCTTGAATCATCATTATGAACTCAGTTGACCTGTCTTCAATTGCTTAACTTCTTCCTTTGCATATAGATTTATTGAGAGCCTCTTTAGCACATTTAGCCCTCAACCGTGTCCTTGGTCCTCAAAGATTCTCCAATAGATTTTTTGTCTTAATAACACTTTGTTGAGCTTATTTAAGTGTTTTTGTTTGTTGTCCACACTCTCAAACATGTCCCATTCCTTATGCCTTGTTTAAAGCCAATTCGGATGCTTGATCTCCATCATTCCTTATCTCCCCAAAAGGATTTGTCCTCAAATTGACTTCTTCATTTGCAAAATAAAAAGAGATGTATCAGCAACATTGAAAGTAGTATAAACAACGTATTGACCATGCAAATCAATCTTGTATAAGTTCTTATTGATTCTTTCCACCGCTTGAAATTGTCTATCACTATATGGTTACAACTTGGATTTCCATTTGCTTGGAAACCTTTCCTTTTTAAAGTATACACAAACCCAATCCCTAGGTTTGAATATCACTTAGTTCCGAACCTTTTTAACTTGCTACTTATATTGTTATGTCTTTTTTCTTTATATTTACCTTTGCCTTCTCATGAAGTCTCTTCAATAGTTGAACTTTCTTCTTTTTGTCCAAGCTATCTTTTTACCTAATGGCAGAGGAACAAGATCTAAAGGAGACAACGAGTTAAAGCTATAAACAATTTCAAGCAATGAAAAATCAGTAGCATTATGTATGGTTCTATTCAAACTCAACAAAATGCAAAGACTATTCCCACGTTTTCAAGCTTTTACCCACAACAACATACAACAAAGATCTTAGAGTTCTATACCACTTCAGTTTGACCATTTATTTGTGGATGACAAGTTGTAAACAACATTAACTTAGTTCCTAACTTCCCCACAAAGTTTTCCAAAAATAGCTCAATAATTAAGTGTCATGGTCGAAAACAATGGTTTTAGGAACTCTATATAGCCGAACAATTTTAGTAAGGAACAATTCAATAATGTAAGATGTATTATTAGTTTAGTGACATGAAATAAATTGTTCCCTTTTAAAAACTATCAACAACTGCAAATATTGAATCGTGGCCTCTCCTAAACCTAGGTAAATTCAAAAAAAAGTTTATAGAGTTATCTGTCCACTGTTCACTAGGTATAGGTAACAGTCTGATAAACATAGGGCTATACTCTCGATTTAGCTTGCCTATACTCCAAACATCTCTCGCACACTCTTTCCATATCTCTCCTTATATATGGTTAAAAGAAATGTTTGTTCAAACATCAAGATTTTTTTTAACACCAATGTGTCCCATTAAACCTCTTAATACGATTCTTTCAATAACAAGTCTTTTAAGGAGCTTTTGGGTATACAGAGCCTATTCCCTCTAAATAAATACCCTTTGTGCCTAAAGAACTTACCAAAGGTAGATTTCTCACATACCTTAAAACACATTGCGAAAATCATGATCATCATTTTATAACTACTTAAAGTGCTCAAAACCTAATAATCTAACATTCCAAGTGCTTACTAAGGCATGTCTCCTAGACAATACATCTGCCGTTACATTTTACTTTCCTTATTTATACTTAACCACATTAGGAAATGTCTTTATAAATTTCAACCACTTGGCATGCCTTTTGCTAAATTTGTGTTGTCCCTTAATGTAGTTTAATGACTTATGCATAGTATGGTTCACAAACAATGGTTTTAGGAACTCCATGTCACCAAACAATTTAGCAAAGAACAATTCAATAGTGTAAGATGCATTATTGATTTTGAGACATGCAATGAAGTGTTCCATCTTAAAAAACCTATGAACAAGTACAAATACTGAATCATGGCCCCTTTTAACCTAGGTAAATCTATAACAAAGTATATGGAGTTGTAGGTAACAATCTGTATAGTACATGGGGTTATACTCTCAATTTAGCTTGCCTGTACTCCACATATCTCTCATACACTCTTTCTATATCTCTTCTTATATGTGGCCAAAAGAAATGTTCATTCAAAACATTAAGAGTTTTTATAACATCAAAGTGTCCCTTTAAATCTCCCTTGTACGATTCTTTCACTAATAAGTCTCTTAAGGAACTTTTGGGTGTACAAAACCGATTCTCTCTAAACAAATACCCCTTATGCCTAAAGAACCTCCCAAAGGTAGATTTCTCATATGCCATAAAACACATTACCAAAATCATGATCACCATTGTGTAACTCCTTAATGTGCTCAAAACGTAGTAATCTTAGCTTACTAAGGCATGTTTCCTAGACAATGCATTTGCCGCGACATTTTTCTTTCCTTATTTATAGTTAACCACATAAGGAAGCATCTTTATAAATTCCACCCACTTAGCATGCCTTTCTCTAAGGCTATTTTGTCCCTTAGTATACTTCGATGACTCGTAGTCATTATGAAGTACAAACTCCTTATGTAATACCCCACGTTAGGGGTTCGAAAATTTAGGAATTTCCAGTACATCATATACTTTGCATAATTGAGTATTCGTTGATATGTGCATATGAATTTTTACATGTACAAATAATTATACATGCATTCATGACATTTTCTGGGTATAATTGATTTATAAATGTGATTAAAAATGCGAATTGTGGATTAAATTAGAGTATTAATTATGATTTAGAAATTTTTGTATATTTTGAAATTTTTGGTAAATTATTTTGAGCTGAAAATTTTTTTGGAGAGTGTTATTATTATTTCGAAATTTTTGGTGATTTTTATAAATTTCCAAAAATAGGTAACAAATGGACTAGTACTTAAGTGACAAATGGATCCATTCTTGAGTGACAAGTGGACCAATACTATGGAGACATATGGACTGATTAATTGGTGACATATGGCAGCATCTAGAGTGGATTAG
>JAOSBO010000007.1:25944625-25957047 GCA_027563915.1 Erythroxylum rotundifolium
ACAATATTTTAATTAATGAATAATTATATTTTAATTAGTTATATTTTAATTAATTATAATGTAATTAATTAATTAATTAATAATAATACCCATTCCTTTAGAATAATGATACCCATTCCTTTAGACCAGGAGAGGAATGAGGTATTACTTAAAAATGGGTAATCAAAATAATAATTCTATAATCATAGTTTCTTACCAAACCTAATCTTTCATTCCATACACATTCCCCTTTTATTATACCTACTAAACAAGCACACCCTAAAACACGTGCCCAATGCCCATTTTGGATATAACCGTCCCCGATTTGCTTTGGAACTTTGAGTGTGCGTCTTCGAGACAAATTCGACACCAATTATAAGTTAAACTTTGACCCTCGTTTGTTTTTTCTTTTTTGAGCTTGGTTTGTGTGAGCGACGGTGGTTGATAACCTACTAAATCAATCTGTTGAAATGATACTCAATAAGTACTTATGTGTTTGAGATTGCTGTTTTGGTAACTGCTAAAACGTGAAAATAGGTGTTTGACAAGTATAGTTGCGGTTGCTGAAGAGAGATAAAATAACTAAAAAATCGATTGATTTAATAAACTATTAATTGTTATATAAATAATTAAAAAATATATTATTAGTCATGTAATTTAAAATTATAAATAATAAAATATTAAATTAAAATAAGAAAATATAAATAAAATATTTCATAAAAATATATTATTAGTCGTATTAATTAAGGGTATAATGAAAAATAATACTTGGAGTGAATGTTATTAATGAAAAGTAAAATTTCTACCATAGAAGTAATTTTTTATCGCATCTCTCTTTCTGTTTATTGATTTTTGTGATAGCACCGCACTTTTCTCCAATCTCCGGTTGTTCATCGCAGATCCAAGCATGTTGCTGCATTTAAATACTGTGGTAAATAAATACTTGTCTCCACTATACCGCAGATCCAAACACAACCCTAATTTCTATTTGCTTTTTGAGTTCGGCTGTTTATGTTCTATAATCGCAATCTCCCCCATCTCTTTTTGTGTCTCTCCCGTGTCATCTTTCATGTAGGTAAAAAAAGATCCTTATACTTCAAATAATCTTTTTAAAATTTTCTATTAAAAATTTTAAGAAAATTTATAAGTATTAGATCCAAAAATTTTTTGACAAAAACATTAAAATAAGGAATTATGAAGAATATTGAACAAGATGAGATTTTTAAAAAATATTAAATTATAAAAATAATTTAAGAATTAATCAAATTAATGGAAAAGTACTTGTCTTTTACTTTCAGTTTAATTAAATAGATCTCTCCTTTTCAATTATTATGTATTATTTCTTAATTGTAAATCACGAGAAAATTAACTGTCTAATTAATTATTCTACAGTTTGTTTTTGCTTTGCAAAGCTTTGACGACTAATTCAGTCGCTAGCGATTACATTAAAATTTTAGTTAACCTTAAGATTTTGGAGCATTCATAATGAAACATAATATTTGCAAAATGTTTAAAATAAATCCTTATGTTTGAAAAACGTTCAAAACAATTATTAACTGCATCGTCGTTGTCGTCGTCATCACCACCACCACCATCTAATTTGAAATCTCGCAATCAAGTGGAGTCTGAAAAGGTCTGATAGTAAGTAGCTTTACCTTTACATAATAGAGAGGCTGTTTCCAGTAGAACCATATGCAAATATGACAATAAACAAATAATGCAGGTCAAAAGATTAAAAATATACAAACGCTGTGTAAATGTCACAAGAAGATTTAAAAAAATAAAAATAAAAAATGTGATAAAATAATTAGATACATAATAAATAAATAAATAATTAGAATAAAGTAATAATAAATAAGTAAAATAGAATAATATTTCTTACAAAAAAATTACCAAACTTTATTTAAGAGATGCAAGTTTAAAAGATACAATTAGTAAGAAAATAATAAAATAAATATACCTGATATGCTATATACAAAATTTTACTTAACCTAATATGCTGCAAAATTAACTGGATGAACCATTAAAATTTGAGATGAACTTTAACATTTACGACGAAACATAATGTTTGCAAAAAGTCCAAAATAAACTTTAATATTTGAAAAAGTTCAAAAACAACTCTTAACCAGACGGGACAATTGACGAAGTTGTTTTTAATATTTTTCAAACGTTAAGGTTTATTTTTAAAGCTCCTAAATATTAAAATCTAACTTAAATTTTAGCGCAAACAATTGGAATTAAACTGTTCTTTCGGCCAAAGCTTGACCAAACAACTCGCTGATGGTTCGGTCCGATTTGGAAACGACACCGTTAAGAAAATTCACCACCTTGTGTTCAATGTTCATTCCTTTAAAGACGCTCCGACTTCCCGCTCCCTTGATAAGGAAAAATGAAAAAAGAAAAGAAGTAGAAAAGGAATTCGAAATGGCGGGATAAAATTTAATGAAGTTTGAAACGAAATCCACAAAACTGCGAAGACAAAACATTAGCAGCGAGAATGGAATCGGTGCGAGAGATCTGCGAGCGGGCGATCCCCGTTGAGCTCCAGAAGATGGACGCCTTCACGGCGTCATTTGCCAAGTCGTTGGACTCCATCAAGGCTCGAGCTGAAGAAACTGCCCGGAATCAAGGTCCTTCCCTTTTGGATTAGGGTTCTCTACACTTGATCTACGGCCTATGGGTTTTATTAGCCTCATATTGTTTAATGGTTGGTTTTCAGATTTTGACTTGGTTTTGGCTTTGACTTTTTGGTTTTTGCAGTGAAGCTTGGGGTCATGAAATCTAGATTGAGGGAAGCCGAGGACGAATTTGTTAAAGTGCTGGCAGGTAATTTGAGAGTGTTTCTTCTGCACTTGCAAAGTTTTATTTTTTCTTCATTTGTTTGATTTGATGTTGAACTGAGGTCATTTGATTTGAACTGCAGAAACGGTGTGATAAATAATATAATATGCGCTTGATGATGTTCAAGTTAATTTCAACTCGTATGTTTAAGAAAAATCGGGTATCTGAACCATTTTTATCCTATTGTTATGTGTCTGGTTTTTGAAATATGTCATTGAATAGTGAAGACACGTAATGAGGCACAGCAGATGGCAATAAAGGATTCAGTGTCTGCTACAAGAGCTAGAATAGAAGAACTTAAAAGAACTCTACAGGTTCAGAAGGCTAGGAAAGATGATTACGCAGCAGTCATGTCTCAGCAAACTGTAGGTAATTTTCTTTACGATGTACATTTGATTTATGTTCTCCTTTTCCACGAGCTTGATAGGGGTAGAGCAGTTGAAATTAGTGTCAGGTTGTATGCAACTTGGAATTGGATCTAGAGGGTTGGCTTGAGGCCTCAGCAGCTCGTGGGGGTGGATAAATAGAGTTGAGTTCTGAAGTTCAAAATTATATTTAGACATAGCATCAAAATGGGAACCAATATGAGATTGTACTTCTCCTGTTAGATTTTGATGGCTATTTTTTACCTATATTGACTGGGTTGGCCTGGCGTAAGTAGTTTTCACTCTGGATCAAGTATATGAATTGAGAAAAAATCACGATCTTAGGGATTTCAAGAGCAGATTGGTTCCGGTATTTTCTGTTAGTCCATCCCAGTGTTTCAGTTTGTGCTAAATACCAAAACTAGTATGCATGTAAACGCTCGCTTTCTCTCTAACAAACACAATTATAAATGGAGCAAGTTTTTTTCTTATGAAAGGTGAGTTTTACACAGTGCTTCTTTTAATCTTTGGAAGACCAAATTAAACATTTGGGTCAAATTAAACATTTGTGTCTTTGGACCATTTTGTGCTGCGAGTGCTCTCACCCCATTATTGCATTTTAGTATATTGTTAACAGCTTTAAAAATTTATGCAGGAAAAAGAAGCCAAGAAAATGAACAAAAAGAAGGAATTGAAGAGGCAGTATTTTGGTATAATAGGGTTCTTGGTTTCCATATTGAAGGCGGACATGGTAATTTCTAATGAAATTATTACTAATATTACTATTTATGCTAAGTCTATCCTTACATATTCCAATTTATCTTTAGGTGTGAAATTTACATTCCGCAACATCAGTATGAAAAATCCATATGATGAATATTCTTTCACAATCCGCCATGAGAATGACACTTACTCGTGTAAGTAATAGTTTAGTACTTATTTGTTACTATAGCTGGCTTCTCCATTCTTATTATCTTACTTGTCTTTTGTAATTTTCAGTACTGACATGTGATCCACAATTAAATGATACCAAAGATTTGATCCATGAGTTGAATAGAACCAACGGCTTTTTCAAATTTGTCAGAACAATGAGAGAGAAGTTTAAAGAAGCTGCATCAACGGGTAGAGTTTGAAAATTTGTTTCTTTTATGCTGCCTACCTCATGATTATTAATCTTCTGTCAAAACTTTCCTCGCATGCAAGTATTTTTCTTGTTATGACTTGCATGTTACATATTTTCTTACTATTTCTAGAAGATGACATCAAAAAGTTTAGATGAACAAGCTTTTTTTTTTAATGTCTGTCTAAGTGCATTTCAATGTTCATGAAGAAATTTGGTGTTGATCTTGGCATGCAGGAGTCTTATCTGAATGTAAAGTCCTTCACCAAGAGTCTTCCACAATATCTTTGTCTGCTCCTGCTTTATCAGTGTCTACGGACAGAAGTGAATCTCCATTGAAGAATGAGCATCAAAGGGAGGAAATAAAAAAACAATCCAAAAAGAATAACCTTGGAAAAGGAGCTAAACAAGCAATACTGTCCCCTGTTAGGAAGTCACCACGTTTTAAGGTACTGAGATGTTTTTGGAAATATGCCTGTGATTTTAGTTCATTTGTGCAGAAATAGTGGAACAAGCCTTTTTCTGAGAATGCTAATTAGTTGGCTATAGTGAGAATAGAGTTCATTTTGAAGTTTACATAAAAAATAAGTTGTATTGTGGCTAGATTCTAAGCACTATGACTATAACATTAGAAAAAAGGGGTTCTTAGTTTTATTCAAATGACTAATGTGTTTTAGGTACACGTGCGTCAGTCCATTTTTCCAATGGCAAGTGACTGAATGTCTTGCTGCCTGTTCAGATGATGAAATGAGCCCATAGATTATGTGCATGAAAACATTTTCATGAATAGGTCAATAGTTGCTTATATTATTGCCTTAAAATACTTATGTCAAGATATGCTTACTTCTTTCATTAATATGTCGTACTCAAATGGGACATTTCTTGAGGTTATGAACAACATAGAACTTTAAATCTTTCTTTGGCATGTGCACTATAAGAGTTTTAAGTATGTAGGTCTTGATCTAAAGACTATTGACATGTGTGGCAGGCAAAGAAATGAAGATTGATGCGAAGTTTAGTGTACCATGTGTGCCTTTGTAGCTACCCAAGTAGTCGTTAGCATGTGACTTGGTTACTTTATTGTTGACAATTATGGGATGAACTTGGTATCCCTGCTATGACAATTATGGGTGAAAGGAGCTTCTCAGACCAACTTATTCAGTTCATCAGACGTGACAACCTCATCATCTGTGTTGTGGTATTGAGAATTTGTAAAGAACCAATTGTAATGCTTGAATTGTAAAGGACCGAACAGGATAATCTGAATGATCATCACTGGATGCTAGTTTACAATGTAGATATGGTTATGTGATTTTGTTTTATGTGATTTGCAATCACAGCTACGTGGGAATATGGAAATGCTTGGCATTTCGCTCTTTCATGGTTAATTTTAGTAGATTCCTATTTTGTCACTCTATGCCAAGAATGAAATTTACACGAGCTATTTTCTACTGTTGACTTGGGTCAGTCTTTTTGTGTTTAAACATTGGTTTTAAGAGCTACAAAGTCTTTCAGTTGCTTACTACAAAATTTAGAGCAACTGATGCAACTAGATGCCTGATACTAGGCTGGAGCTGTGATCTGAATTGTTTTGCTTCAATATGCGATAGGTGGGTCCAGGTTCCAGGACCTAGTTTTAGCTAGGGCAACTGGTACATAAGCGGAAACAATTTTTATGGGCTGCAACCATTAGGGAGGAATTGGTTTGCTTCCATTCCTGCCCATCTTACCTGGGGTTGGGGTTGGGGTATTTCAGCATTCGATTATCCGTTTTTTTTTTGGATAAATAATTATCCGTTTCCTTTCTTATTCATTTTTAAAAATATTTTCTTTATTTTTTAAAATATTGTTTGAATTCTAAAAATGTTTTTTATTAAATTTATATTTAGTTATATAAACATAATTCACTATTAAAATTAAATTAAAAAATCTCTTATATGTAATTTTAATTAATTTTTAATTTGTCAAGTTGGAATCAGACAACATGAAACCATTGTTAATCCTGGCTATGATGCTCTTGTTTTGAGTGTTGTGAACATAAGCTAAAAGCAAGAGCATGTTGATATCAATTTATCATTATTATTGCATCATTAAAGATGGTAGTGACTTTGTCTTGCTCTTGCTTTCTGTAGTCAGCAACACTAACAGTATTTGCGAAACCATTAGACAAGGGAAAGCTTCTTATTTTGGTGAGATTGAAGCTTGTAAGGGAAAGTGTGAGGCCAGGGTGTCAGAACCGTTCTAATTTACATATAACCCCTATCCTTCTACGTTTATAACCTATTCTTATGGATGCCTTACACTCGTCCAAACACAGATGACAAGGTTTAGAACGTGCATATATCTACATAACCTCCTAGATATGTACTTTAGATTCATTACATAACTCAAGCTGGTGGCGGATGCAACCTTTTGTGAATCAAAGCACGGCTCTGACTCCAAAGGTTTTGTGCTTCGGTTTCATCATTTGCCAAAGCTGAGCAGTTGCTTTCATTACAGTCTGTGAAGTACTTGCCACTGATGCCTTCACTTTGAGGGCTCAGAGCAACGTAACATGTGGTGGATGCACCCTGCAGGAGCAACCACAACATTTCATGCGTTGTAAGAACCAAATTATTAAAGTAAGTCCTGTCTCTTTCTTGCCTACTGTGAATCTCTAGGCCTAAAGAAGTGACAAGGGACGTGTCGGACATACCTGTGAAATAGACTTCAATAACCTGGAAGCAACGAAGTAGAGAGAATCTGCAGACAAAAGTTTCTATGTAACCAGTTTCTTGGAGATGAATTGCCAAAAAATATACTATCAAGGATGATTAAGGGAAATGTTTATGGTTAGATTCTAATATCTGCAGAAGGAAGAATGAATTATACCTGTGACAAACCCCTTGTGAGCCCTGATGATTCCTGTCTTTATAATGCCTGGGTGCACTGCATTAATTGTCACTCTCGCATTCCTTTCCTGCAATATTTCAGACAACCAAATGATTGCCATCTTCAGAATCTTTCTGTTTCGTTTGTTAGCGTTACAAATGTTGTCAGAAACAAGAAAATATGGTAAAATGAATGAGCCGAGACAATTTCTGATCTACAAACAAGAGAATACAAGTAATGACATTTTAAGAAGCAGTAGAGAGTTGACCTTTAGTTGCCTAGCTACTTCCTTGGCATGCAATATGTTGGCTACTTTGGATTTAGCATATGCACAAGTTCCATTGTATCTGCACAAGCAAAATTGCAGATTGATAGTGTGAAAAAGAGTTATATCTTCAACACATTTACGGATTCAATAACAGTTTATGCTAAGCAGTAATCATACTTTTTTGGACATAGCATTTGACTGAAAGAAAATGCACCCCTCTTCACCCAGCTGTGAATTGCAGAAGAAAGATTTATTATTCTTCCCTGAATCCCAGTACTTTCTGCTGTTTCTATCATTTTGTTTATCAGCAAATCTGTCAGCAAATAATGCCCTGCAATACACCAGCTTGTTGATCCCAATCTAGGGACGGGGAGGTAAAGTTTGAGATTTCGAGTAACATACTTACTTCAACAGTTATGCAAATCCAAAGTTTTAAGTATTAAGATTGCAAGTTCGGTCTTTTGTAACAATTGCGGGTGATGCAAGTTCAGTTACATATAATGTGAATTCAATTACACCAAATTATGATAACAATTTAGACTGGAACTTCCTTAATTTCTTCGAAGAAAACTACAGAAATTAGGAACACTATCATTAATCTTTATAGTTGATCCATCTTTCAAACAAGCACCTCTAGGTCTTTCTATTGGTTAGATTAAGTGGTGTATGAATTGATTATTTTACTTTTCAATAATAATCAAACTTATCCACTTTCTCTGTCCCTCTTTTTGATTCATCTAGAGACACGTTATCATGATGGAAATTTTCATTTACAAGTATGCACCCATAGAAGGGTGTATAAATGCATATTATAGTAGAAAAGTCCAAACAAAATGAAGACTGATTCTTTTCTACGTTGTCATTGTCACTAAAATGATGGCTTTTTCCTCCCTTGATTTTTGGGTGTTAATTTGTGCATATTTAAAGGAAAACATGAAAAGAGAACAAATATATTTTCTGTATTTAGAGAACTAATACATACCTAAGTAGTTTGTAGCGAATGTCATCTCAATTTTGTCTTCGGAGAACTCTAAATTCTTAGAGTAAATACCAGCATTGTTTCTGCACAAAAAAGATTACATCAACTTGGTGATGATGAAAATGGAAAAAGAATCCGTAAATGTTTGTATAAATCTAATGCTCACATGAGGATGTTAAGGGGTAGTTCGAGAGCAAGAAAGTCGGAACAAAATCTACTGACAGAGGCAAGTGAACTCATATCAATATCCATTGTTATGATCTCTGCGTTTGGAGTGTCCTTCTGTATCATCTTCTTTACTTCACTTGCCTTCTTCAAGTTCCTCGCAGGCATCACTATTCTTACACCTCTTTTGGCTAAAACCCTCGCGGTTTCAACTCCAATACCCGACGTAGCACCTTCCAAGGATTATAACAAAACAAACTTATATTATATGGTATGAATATGTAAAATATGTAAATCCAAAAGTGCCCATGTCTTAATCGTAAAGGATTTTCCTTTTTTTTTTGTGTGTGTGTGTGTCTTTTCATGCGTAAAATCTCTACGAGAATGTAATGTTTTTCTCCAATACTGAACTGTAAGGACTCGTCATAATTGTAAAAAGCTCGAGTTTCAGATTCTTTTTGTTTGGTAAGCTGTGATTTGCTCAGAAGAGACAATTCTATCATATCTTACGAAAACCAAAAAGCGCCAGGAATTCAGTGAGTAGTATGTGGATTGTGCAGATAGTAAGCAGAAGGGTACAAAGAGTATCTCCTTTAGAGATCATGCTCATCTCGTTGTTTGACCAAACTGATCTTAACATGAACCCTCCATGCTTTTTGAAGAATAAGCAAGAGAATTCTTATGCAACAAATCCTCCCTTTAAAACTAATACGTCTTAAACAGAATGCAAAAGAAAAAAAAAGGAAAGCAAAGACATTATCTCCTGTGCAATTATACGAAGATTCCTAAAGAAGAAGAAGAAGAAGAAGAAGAAGAAGAAGAAATACGAAAACCGCCGATACTACGCTTTGCAAGTTACATGAGAGCTGGTTTCATGGTCATAAAAAGAAAAGAAATGGTGAAAAGATGACATCTTTCCCATAAAGTAGAGTTATATCTGCCATTTTTGGAGATTATGTGCAAGTTGCAACTAACCAGTGATAATGGCAGTGAGATAGGGAGGGAATAAGGAAGCATAGTCTTCAGTAACTTGCTCAGCTGTTGCGTTGGAGCCATAGCCACTTGGGCCTGCAATTCCTGCTAAGTACTTCAGAGTTTCCTTCATAATAATACTCTTTAGAAACTTAGCACAAGAAGAGAACCATCTCACTAAAGATACCACTGACACACATTTATAGAAGGAGGGCTTCTTAAAGGTTGTTTCTTTTTAAAAAAATAAAAAAAAGAAAAAGAAAAACTACGATATTATGCATTAAATTTTTATCGATCAATTTGATATATTAATATTAAAGTCTATTATTTAATGATTTAAATATTATAATTTAGATTAATTATGAATATAAAAATTATAAATTTTCATATTAAATAAAGTACATTATCTTCTTAGAGACAAATGTTAATTCACGAATCTATAGTGTGATAGTGATAGTTGTAGACATAAAGTGAATATAATAGTTATCATTAGGAGGTGGAGGAATTCGTAGTTGTGAGAGGATTGCATTCGGTAAGTAATCTTGACTAATGAAAACACAAACCACATTTCAGATTGTCAAAACTACATTATATAAAAAAAATGAAATGATTGGCTAAGACCACCTGCTAACCCTGGTCGAGGGACCATCAGATCTTATAATTCCAATAATATCAAGTGAGGCATTGTGATTGTAGGAATGCACTTGTGTGTCTCCTTTTTGCTCATTGATTATTATGACCCTCTCCACATTGAGTGACTTCAATTCCATTTTCATGGGAGAATTATACGTGTAATTTATAAATTATATATTACAAATAAGTTACTAACTAATCAGAATATTAATTAGGAAAATAAGTGTTGATACCACTAAAACATTATACCACTGTTAAATAATATTAAAGAAAATTAGTAATTTTAAAATATAAAATAAAAATCAAAGAAATCAAACAACATAGGTTAGAATATATGTAACCCTACTTCTTTGTTTATCAAGCCTCTAAATATATATACCTTTTAGTAAAACTTAACTTGGTATTATTAGCTAGTGTTATTCTCCATTTGTATACCATGTGTGTAAGGACTAAGGAGTTTTCTGAAAGACTATGATAAAACTCCATGGATGTGATTGCTGCATTCTGGAGTTGAAAAATCATCATTTCTTGCTTTTAAACTAAGCGTTAGAAACTCATTAAATCACACAGAATGAAGGATTCTAAAGGAAGAAGACCACCCAACAAGACCGATCGTGTGTGCATGTAGTAGCCACACGAGTGATCATAATTACACGAAATATGTTGAGAAATTAATCATCCCGATAGGGATGGTGAGACTTGGGAAAGACAAGAGTGCTTTTTCTTTTTTTCTTTTCCCTTTTTCATCGTGAGATGACCTTGTCATTCACGTCTTCTTCTTTTGTTGGACATGGCCAGAGATTTCGAGAAAAAATGATAGCCATTGTTGGAGGAGGTGACGGGCTAAAAGAAGGTGGTGAGGTTGACTCCTCCAAAATGGAGAACGCACTAGGGTCCTCCTTGGTCCCCTAACTTGCCAACACATATCATCAATTTGCCACACCATAGTGAAGCACTTGTCTTCTTGTTGTTTCACATGTGATCCTGCCTCAACCTTTGTGTTCTCTCCATTCATTCATGTTATCCCCATAATAAGTACCCAAACAAATTTATATATGCTATTTCTCAAGGTAATTTAATGTTCCAATCGCATTCAATTTTCCTTTTCCTAGTAATCAGAAAAAAGAAGATAATAATAAACTTAAAAATTAAAAAATAACAAAGTAAATATTCAAATTATAAAAAAAGTTGGTTCTCAAAAGGTAAGAGATAAAAAGATTGATCAAGAAGGATGTCTTATTCTTATATGATTATTTAATTATATTATAATTACCACAAACCATCTATGAGTTTATAAGAATAACATATATAATATTAATTATAATAATCATAAAAAAACTAAAATAATAATCATATAATTAAATAATTATAATATATTAGTCCTTCATCCCTGCTAGGAAAAAAATGCCTCATGAGTTTTAGTTATTGTGTCTTAATCTTTGCACCATGGACTTGTAATGAATTTGCATTTCACCTAAAATAGGAAAGGGGGCTCTTGTTGGGAGTTTGAATTGGAGACAAGGGCACTAATTATTATTATCAACCCATCACTCTTTTTCCCATCTTATTTACTTTCCTTGGCTGACAAACTAAGAAAGTTTTAGGAACTTTATTAACTCCTCAACAACTCCACTAAATCACTGTAAGAGTAGTTGTTTTTGAGAGATTAAGCTAGTCCATTAAGTTACCTAACCAATGAAAATGACCTTTTTTTTTTTCCTTCCTAACGTCCCAACAACGATCTTTTTCATGCTTTGATTACGAGGGTGAAAGAAAATACAAATAGCTTTGAAACTTATGGTACGTACGTAGTCAATAAATAAATAAGATCTTTCGTTTAATTTAAATGTAATTTTCTTTAATTAACTTTTTTCAAATTTTAAACAATTCAACTTTTACAAAAGTGCACTAGAATTTCTATATGTGATAATGATTTGAATTAAGTTTAATTTTGCCTTTTCTAATAATTTCTATTAGATACAAGTTCAACCATGTACAACCAATTATTTGGAAAAAAGAAAAGAAAAGAAGTTTCCTTTATGGTTGGGTCAGTCGTGCTAGGCCAAAATTCAGACTCAGAACGGCGCATGGGCCGATCGGCCCATCCTTTGATCATTGACCTAATTCCTGAAGGTATTAACTATATAAATTCATTACCTCATCATGAAAAAGGTACGATTCTCAAAACCTAGTATTCTTTATTCACTAGCCGCCAAAACCCTCACAAAA
>JAOSBO010000007.1:25957147-25979970 GCA_027563915.1 Erythroxylum rotundifolium
GCAACGAAGTATAAAAATATATTTTTATTGCTGATTCTGGTCACAAGCCCGACTAGATGAGCCTTGAAAAGGGAAAAATTATTGTGGCCCCTCGACTGGGGAAGAAGTGCCAGCAGCCGGATCGGAAGGAGAAGGTAACGGAGAGACACCTTCTTCCTCGTCTGAGCTCAAATCTAGCATCTCATCCGACAAGGCCTCTCTTTCCTTTTCAGCTATCTCCCTCACCTCCTCAAGCGAAAGGCCAAGCTCGGAAGGAAGCATCAGCTCGGCATAGTCCTTGAATGAAGGACCCTCCGACCCGTCAGGGACGCAAACGCTGTGGCAGTTCCTCAAAATGGAAAGAACCAAGTCGCAAGCAAATTCCTTGCATTCCTCGAGTAAATAGCGCTCTTTCCATCGCTTGATCACCTCAATCCTTTGATCCCTGACGGAGGTTTGCAACTCCAGCAGCTCCCTCTTAGCCTTCATCTTATGCACCACCGCCTCCTAACAATTGTGGAGGACTTTTCTACGGAGTTCCTCCTCCATTTTCGCCTTCGAACTTAGGCCCTCATTACTAAGCCGCAGCGCTCGACACTCACCTTCAAGCTCATCCCTGGTGGCAGCCACTCTACTCCTCTCCTCCTCCCCAGAAACGAGTTGAGCTCTCAAAACGCTCTTCTCTTCCTCCCAAACATTCTTCTCCTCCTCCAGTGAAGAGAGCTGAGCCCGAGAAACGTCCCTTTTCTCCTTCGCCTTTGCAAGTTCAGCCCTTAAAGCATTAACTTGCTCGAGAAGACCATGAACCTCCCAGTTCAACGTTCGGTTAACTTCAGTAAGCCGATCGATGCGTTGATGCATTGTAAAGGCGAACAACAGATCCCTGACACAACCACGGACGAGTCTAGCCATCAGCTCTTCGTCACTCAGTGTATCCAAAAACTTCTCATCCGCGGGAGGAATAGCCTTCTGGGCGATGTGCAGAGCAATGTTGATGTCCTTAATCGATGCAGTCTTATCAAGATTGAACGTGGACACCCACTTTTAACCGCTGGAGGCTCGCTCTTTCCCCTTGCCTTTACCCAATCGAGGCACTCGCTCCTCCCCCTTTCCTCCACTTCGAGCGGTCCTTTTCCTTTTGAGTGGTGGCTCCATTTCTTCCTCTGAATCCGCTCGGACCTCAGCAACCAGTGGGATCGACAACGAGGCAGGCTCTTCAGGATGATGCTCACTTTCTGGAAGGGCCAGCAATGTCGTAGACTAGTTAGGCATCGTCGGCTGAATGACGTCTCTGCTGACCTCCGCCTCCTTCCTTTGCTCCTTCACCGTTGTAGAAGTCCTAGGCCCTTTGTGCTGGCCTTTGGCTTGGGAGGAACTGGAAGACCCGGGGAGATCCTTGAGCTTTGCCATGGCTGCACAATTATAGAAGCAGGTCAGAAATCAAAACTAGTATCCGTGAATACAACAAATAGTTAAACTACGAGAAGTTAACCAGGCAGGGCAGTTTCCTCTTCTAGCCCGCTAATTCGAGGAGGGGGATCAATTAAAAATGCATTGGCTGATGCCCCTCCACGATATCCCAGAATAAGGCTCTCGAAAGAATACCGACCAAGTGCCTTAATCCTATCAACCACTCCCCATTCCTCCCTAGTAAGGGACAGATTGGAGATGTCGTTCCATCACTCGGACAAGGGATATCTCCATACCCTAGACTCGTGGGTAGATTCTGGGGGTCTCACAAAGAAATACTTCGTCTTCCAGGCCTTGATTGACGAAGCTGTCCCAGCCGGACGATATATCGCGTCCCTATACTGGAAGTGAGGAATTCCGACCCCGACACTTGAGCTCTAGTTCAACCTTAAAAAGTAGCGCAGAATGCCGATCGAGGGGAGACATCCGAAGTAATGGCACAACAGAGCCAGACCATTAATGAACCTCCAACCGTTCGGCGGAATCTGGCTCGCCTTAACTAGTAGGCGCAGCACACCTCATCAACAATAGGGGCGTACGGAAGCTGCATGCCGCCGACCGAGAAAAAGCTGTCTGAAACAGCAAAGTACCCACCTAGGCTGCTATGAATCCGTTCGCTCTTGCCGGCCAGCCTAGATCCCCAAGACGAATGGATATTATTCTTGATTACCGATCGGTTTAGTTCCCTCTCGGTCATCGTCGAAGGGTCGCTCAGTGGCTTTTCAACAATTTGCCCATCCTTCTGGGCACTCGCTCCAATTTCCTCATCCCCCTTGCTTCCGACGCTTCATTTCTGCCGGCTTCCTGCACCCCCACCATTTCCGCCGCTACCTCCGACGGCCCAACAATCTGTAAAGCGCTCTCGGCGGCCGGTTCCTGATGGAGCTCCCTCAGAATCGTACTCACTTCTTCGCTAAGACCCGGAGATGCCCGTGGCGAAGGCTGGCGAGGAGGTGAAGAAAGAGAAGAGGGGGAGCTAGCTTCGTTCCTAAGTCTCGGGCTAGACGACATAGTTGAAACTTACAGGATGAGGAAAGGAAGAAGGGCATACCTAGTTTAGAAATTGAAGTCGGGAATGGAAACGGTGGTGAAAAATGAATTCCGATGACAGTAAAAAGAAAGAGAGTGAAGATAATGATGCAGAACTGAGTACACAAAATAGAAAGTGAAGGAAATTCGTCGACCCCGAGTAGTTATAGCCAAGATCAACTGAACGGGCGTATCAATCAGGGTCGGACGCGTGCTAAAATCTGAGTCGTACGAATTAGGGTTATCAAGCGCCACAAGCGGCGCGACAGCTGAAAGGGCGCCCATGACAGCTGCGCAACAGTTGAAAAGACGCCTCGTTTCAAATTTTGAAAACCTGTCAGAGGACACGCGCCATTAGAAATGATTAAACCAAATGCCTTCATGCTCTAGGCGTCGACATTCTACCGACCGATCCTAGCACTAGCTATCACGCACTAAGTGTTGGTGTCCGACCGATCGGGCCTATCACAAGCTATCATACAGACGAGCTGCACAATCCTTATGTACTCCTTCGACCCTTCTCCTTGGTCAGACTCGAGGAGTAGGGGGGCTTATGGTTGGGTCGATCGTGCTAGGCCCAAACCCAGACTCAGAACGGCCATGGGCCGATCGGCCCATCCCTTGATGATTGACCTAATTCCTGAAGGTATTAGCTATATAAATTCATTACCTCATCATGAAAAAGGTACGATTATCAAAACCTAGTATTCTTTATTCACTAGCCGCCAAAACCCTCACAAAAAGACTAACTTGAGTGTTGGAGGGGCCTACCGGCAGTCAACCCCTAGTGCGCCTTATTGTTTTGCAGTTGTGCCAAAGTCAACTAATCCAATGGATCCAAGCAGCAATGCCCAGCCCCATCAAAATCAGACAGAACCACTTTAGAACAAAATTGTCGTGTTCAATAATGCTTAAAATACAATTGCCAACATAAGCAACTAATGCTCCTTGAATCAAGTTTTAAGTGTTAATTATAGATTTTAGTTAGTATTAATTAACCTCAGGTACCATCAAGCAATGAAGCCTATCTAATATGCATGTTAAAGCGGTCCCTTCACAAGAGCCAATCACCGGAGAGAGGGGTCATTAGGCATAGATAATATGATTAGGCATAGATAATATGATTATCTGTCACACTACTGAAATAAAAATTATATTGGCTACTTAAACAAGATCCTTCTTTGTGCATTAGGTCCTGTAAATCGAATGAAAGAATTGGACAGAAAACTTTCATGTTTTGACAATAGAAGTTTTAACTAAATGATAAGATAAGAAATATTATGAAATCTGGATATCCTTAAGATAATATAGAATTGAGATTTGATATATATATATATATATATATATATATATATATATCCTTCTTTCTTTTTCTTTTGTTTACATTATGTTCTTATTGTATCTTTCATTAGTATCATGAGATATGGCTTAAATTTGGTAAATAGTAAAATTATAGAAGTTAATTAACACCAGACATATATATGAAATTGACATCATTCTCATTCTAAGCATATAGGCTTGAGAAGTAGACGCAAATTAGCAAGAGAATGGAAAGTCAACCGACATGGGACTTTTTATTGGTTTTACGTGTATATAGTCTACATAAGCAAACCAGCACCGGCGTTGAAGTTGAACCGACACTAAACTTGTTATATGTGTTTTCAATGATAATTTGAGATAGAAGTTATTTATTGCTAGTCATATGTGCAAATAAAGTTTTAGTTTCCCTAAGTTCTTGCGGAAATAAAGTTTCACTATACATAAACTTCTTACATGTTACCCTGGTTTTTAAATAACTTATGAGGGTTTTGGTAAGGTACAATTTTTGGATATACTTCTCTTTTTATCATCTTTTTCACATTAAAAAAAGAATCAATCTCTTTGCCCATAGACGTAGGTCAAATATCAAAGCTAAGGTTTGCTATCAAGATATCTTTATACAAGTTTGACATTGAAAAGTCCAATTGATCAAATGAATTTACTCTATAGGAGGTGAATGTGAGAGTGGTTATTGTTTTAGCATTGATGTGCAACAATGTTTGAAAGGAGAATAAAATTTTCTAGAGAATTTTGTAGAGTTAGAGAAAGGAGATATTTTGTCAAAGGTGTATAATATAATGTTGTTAAGTTTAGGTAAGAGGTGGTTGATGAAACTAGTACTTCTTTAATATAGAAATAATTTAAAAGTAAGTATCAAAAGAAAGAACTTATTAATCATTTACATAAAAAGCAACATTTGTATGCCTTAAGGATGTAAACAATATATAGAAAATTTGCATTGATTATTTTAATCAGATCATCTTAGATCTACAACATATTAGGGTTAAAATTGAGAATAAGGATCAAGCAATAATATTCTTGTGTTCCTTGTCAAATTCATATGAGATTCATTGATACTATATTGTATGGAAGACAAACTATTGATAGCAGTGATGTGACAGATGCCTTACTATTAAAAGAATTGGAAAAAAAGAAAGAAAAATTTCTGACTCAAATGAAGATGGTGTTATAACTATAAAGATGAAGTTTTGTGAGCCTTTTATTCTTGGTAACTAGAAACAATAACAATATCTTAGTAGAAGTCCCGCTAAGATGAAGGGTCCTGAGAGGTCCAGAAGTACACAACCTTACTCCTAACTGGTAGAAAGACTACCTTCGATAGATTCACATAAAAAAGAAAATTAAAAAAACGTTTGAAGAATGTTTGTGGTAAACAAAAAATAAACAAATAATTGCATAAAAATAACAAAAAATAAGAACAAGACTAAAAAATCCAAAACCAAAATAAAAACATAAAAATAAAGAATAATAATAAAAATAACAAAATAATAAAATAAAAATAAAAAGATAGAAAGTCTAATAATACTAATAAATATGTAAAAATAAAATAAAATAAGTAACACAATAAATAATACAATAAAGATAATAAAGGTAGTGAATAATAATAAAAGATAAAATAAGTAAACAAATAAATAAACAAGAAAGAAGAAAAATAAATAAATAAAACAAATGAGCAATTAGAAAAAAATTTATTTAGGCTAAGTAAGTAAATGTTTATGCTAAATAACTAAGGGAGAAATACTACAGATAAAATGTTTAGGTTAAATATAAGACACAAAACTCGTAGGAAAATGTTTAAAAGATCTATGAGCATAAGAAGTAACTCTCTATATGAGAACCTTTACTCGTATTCTAGTTTGTTAAATTTTCCTATTAGTCCTTGGTAAAGCTCCAGCAGAGTCATATCATTCCTCACCATGTCTCCCTAATTCTTCTTAAGTCTTCCTTTTTTCCTCTTACAGTCCCTAAGCATAATCATCTCACATCTTTTTATTGGGGTGTCATGATGTTTCTTCTTAACACGTCCGAACTACCTAAGCCTTGTCTCCTTTAATTTTCCATCAATGTTAGCCACCCTTAATATGTCTCTTACCACTAAATTCTTGACCTTATCTCTTTTCGTGGGTTACATGTCCAACAAAGCATTCTCATCTCTGCCACCATTAACTTATGACTATGTATATATTTGATAGGTTAACACTCCATCCTATAGAGCATGACTGATGTAACTGCTAAATGATATATTTCACCTTTTAACTTAAATGATGTCTTTTTATTACATAAAACTCCTGATATATTCCTCCATTTAAGCCACCCTGATTTGATACTGTGAACTTTACATTCATCGATCTTGATAATACTTTGGATAATAGATCTTGGGTACTTAAAACACTCTTTCTGTGATATAACTTTTAAACCATTCTTTAACTCCACATCGAATGCGACCTTATGGAAAATTAACACTCTAAGTTAACCTTATCGCCCGAAAAATTAGTATACTGAGTCTCTACGTATTTGACATTTTGGAGGACTTGAGGATCATAATGAAAGGCTTGCCTAGCCAAGTAGGCCCTTCTTCGCATAAGCTCTTCCACATCTCAATCTCATTAGGTCCTACTTACTTTCCATGCTTCATCTCCCTTAAAGCTCTTTTAATTTCTTCTTTTGTGATATGTTAACAACAAGTAAAGTTATGATACCTTTTAAACGTGCTAAGATCGCCTAAGGAGTTATCTTCACATTAAAAATACTATAAAAGTATCTCTATCATCTTCTCTTGATGTTCACCTTCCCTACTTTATCTTTTATAAAAAAATAAGCTTGACTAAGTCTCTTGCTTTCTATTCCCTAGCTCTTGCTCACTAACTTAAATATATCTTTTTCTCCATATTTGGTTCCTAATTGTTGGTATAATTTCTTGTAAGATTGCTTTTGGCTTCTAAGACTATCTTCTTTGCCAATTTTTAACTTTCTATATTAAATACCCTTTCTACATTAATGATGCTATCCAATTGAGCTTTACAGAAAACCTTTTTTAACTTCACTTTTCTTTCTTTCTTTTTATACATCTTCATTCCACCATCAAGACTCTATCTTACTACCCTTAAGACCTTTAGAAACTCCCAAGATCTCCTTAGCTGTTATTCTTAAAAGAGTTGCTAGTCTATCTCACATCTAGTTAGCATCTGCTTCCAATTTTCATTCTTCAGACATTAATTTATCCTTAAGTTATTCCATCATATCCCTTTTAGATTTCACCATCTGACTTTGATACACCTCTAAGGACTTCTATTCTTTCTCCAACCCTTAATTATAATATCTATAACCAACAATCTATGATGAGTTGACAAGCAAATGTTAGTATTTCCTTGGAATTCTTGCAAGTAGGTTGATCACTCCACCTTATAAAGAAGTAATCAATTTGAGCCTTCATAATTTTGCTCCTACAAGTCACCAAGTGTTCCTTTTTTTTTTTGAAAAATAAGTTGGCAACTCAAATGCTAAATTCTAATAATGTAGTCTCACTATCATTCTTATCCCTAAACTTGAAACCCTTTTAAGTCTATAAATTCCTGACTGAGGTTACCCTTATACGGCCATTAAAGTCTCCTCCTATGATAACCTCATTAGGGGAAATCTACTGTATCACGTTATGTAGCTCTTCCCAAAATTGATGCTTAAGTTATTCGTTCAACCCTACTTAGGTGTATAAGCACACACGATATTGTAAACAACATCTTTTACCACAATATTTAAGGATAACATAATATCATTTGTCCTCTTTTCGCTTACAATATGATGTATGTGTTCGTTGACAAGCAAGATACCGAGAACATTTTTTTACCTTGTATACCTTTAATACTAAAGTTTGAACCACCCTTTAATGTTTTTCACTTTAGCCCTATAAACTTGTCTGCTAGATGCATGCTATATAAATCTCATATTTGCCTAAACTTTCCATTAATTTTAGTGACTTTCTTGTAAGGTTCCCAACGTTCCAGGAATCTATTTGCAATTTGTCAACATCTTCTCTTCTTTTAGAACCAAAATTTACTGAAGGACTAGCCCTTAATCAATCATTAGAAGTCATAGTAACCACTTCTACCCTAGTACCCAACACAAGTTATACAAGACAAGTATAACAAGACCTAAATAATGCTAATATTACTTTAGAGAGTATACAACAAGTAAAGTTTAAAAAATCCAAATAAAAAGGAAATATACCAAAAACCAAAAGAAAGAGAAAAAGCAATCATTAAAAATAATAACTAATGCAAATAAGCACAGTCTTAAACCTATGAAATTAATACACAATAGTTTTAAGAACTCTCACTAACTCGAAAAGAAGTAGAAGAAAATAATTTAAGAGTAAATTGAGAATATTATCATGCTAATAATGGGTAAAGTAGTAGCTATCATAACCACTTTAGGATGAAGTGTGGTTCAACGTAGAGCATAAATACAAACTAGTTATAGTCAACAGAAAGATGCAAGCTTGAATTTAAGATTTGGATATGTTTCCTGGCCAAACTATTTACCAACAAGTAAAAATAAAGGTGGAATCCTAGATTTACATCCAAAAAAATCTGAAGCCCCAACTAAATGCAAATACTAATCCAGTTCATGGATATATCAACTAGAAGAACAAAATTATATTATATAATTGCTAATAGCCTTCATAAATTATTTAGTTACGTAAAAAGGAATAAAAAATAATAATTAGGATAATGAAAGTTTTGATAGCCTATACATGTAAAAAAGCTAGTAGATCTGAAATAAAAAATATTACTTACATCAGACATCCTTCAAAAACTGGTGTTATTAATGTAAAGCCTAATCAACCAACTAAAAAAATAAAGAAGAACACCTATTTCAAGAAAAAATCATATATGATTCTATAAGATCCAACCATAAAACTGGGGAAATTGGTAAAAGGCTATATGCATAAGAGGAGAGATTTAAGTCAGATGTTAAGTTCTATAAGTTGAAACTAACATTGTAACTTAAATGATCTTTTAATCTTAAACAAGTACATAATACTTGTAGTTCTTCTAAGAGGAATTAAAAATTGAGATAACAAAGCCCATAAACATTTCTAACTTACAAAACGATTTCAAGGTCCAAGAATAACCATCAAACTTCAAACAAAAAAGAACAGACTAATCCCAAGTGACCAAATAAGACTTGTTCAGGTATTCAAAATAACAAATTAGTTACAAGTGTTAACGCGTTAAAAAGCAATTAACAACTAAATATAGGTCATATAGAGCACCCAATACATGTGAAGAATTAACACTTAAAAACTAAAAAAGATAATTTCACAACACCAAAGTGACATCTGGGTCTACAAATTAGGCACGTAAAACAGGAGATTACAGTAAAAAATGTGAAAACTAGAAACAAATCATGAAAGGAAAACTTAAAAAGAATAAAAACAATAGCTTAGATCAAGTTAAGCGATAATAGTACTTATAATACACCAAGGGACTGTATAAAACCTAAGGAAGTAAATGCTTCTTAATCAAAGTTTATTCTTCCCCTTATATAGAATTTAACCGTCTTAGGAGAAACAATAATACCTCACAAATAATTCTCAGATTGAAGAAGAATTGTGATATGCGTTTGTGGAAGAAAAGGCTCATACGACCTTTATTGTTCTTAGTAAGTAGAATACAATGAAATTTCATCCCGATAATTATACTTCCATTAGAACTCTTGATTATGTTCATTTAGATTTATTGAGTCTTGTTTCAGTTTAATGTCATAGTGGATGTAGTTATTTTTTCACATTTATTGATGATTACTTGAGAAAAGTACAAGTGTGCTTTCTAAAAGTTTAGGATGAAGTGTTTAGAAAGTTTAAAGGTAGAAGATAAAAACATATCGAAAAATAGGTTAAGGCACTCAAAACAGATAATGGGCTTGAATATTGTAATAAGATATTTGATGAGTTATATAAGAAGGAAGGTATAGTAAAGCATTGCTACTATACATCATATACCATACTAAAATTTAGTTATAGAACTAATAAACCAAATGCTCACACAATATGTTTGATTCATCTAGTCAAATTTTGGATTATTGAAGTAGTTTTAACTTATTTATTAATGTTGTTACTTATCTAGTGAAAATGTCTCTATCAAATGAAATAAATTTTAAGACTTCTCAAGAGGTTTGATATGTTACTACCTCTAATTATTCCAGTATGAGGATATTTGGTTATGGAGTATATGATTATAATATTGATGGTAAACTAGAGTCGATGACAATAAGGTTCATATTTCTAGTGTATTCTACTAGAGTTAAACAACATAGACTATGGTGTATTGAAAATGATATAACTCTATGTTTTGTAACTAGTAGAGATATTACCTTTGATGAATTTGCTATATGTGGACAAAGATAAGAGCTTGATAAGCTTACGTGTAAAAAGGATCAAAGTGCTGACCAAAAGGATAAGTTCAAAATTGAAATTCCAAGTAAGTAGTAAATTAGTCTATGGATGTATATGATGAACAATATGAATAAAGTATAGTAATTAAAAGGATACTGAACAAAGAGAGGTTTCAATTGATGTTTTGATGACAATAAATCATAACTACTACTAATAAGTTTATTTTTTTGATGAAAAATATAAGAACAAAATGAAGCCATAAACTTAAGAAGATAGTTTTTGCAGTTGATACAGAGAAATTGAAGTGTACAATTAACAAAATGAAGATAAAAAAAGAATAAAAGAAGATTAAGGCTCATTAAGGTCATTTTACATCCTATATTATTAATTTTAATCTCTGTTAATTTGATAACATTAAATGTTTACCATCTATAAATATTTTATTTCACTTCATTGCATAAGTCTTTTTATTCATTCAAAGGGAATGAGGCTTTTAGTTTTAATATAAAAACTTCTTAATCTTTCAAAAAAACTTTAAGGAAAATTTTAAGAAGTGTTTAAATCATAATTGCATTAAATAAATTGAATTTCAGCATTTGTAGTTATTCAAATCATGATTTTATGGTGATTAGTTGATCTATATAAGTTAATGATTGATTAATATAAGTTATTGTTAAATTGGATGTACCAACTATTTGTTGTAATATTGGTTGTATTAGTCAAATAATATGCTATATTGGTTAGTCAAATACCTATAGTTGACCAGTCTCTCAATAAATAGTGAATTTGTTCATTTAATACACCATGATCGATTACTAAATTATACTGGTTGACTAGTTCTCTGTAAATAGCAGTATAATGGCTAATTCTTAGCTCTAATAGCTAATAAAGTTTCCAAAATACTATAAACATGTGTTTCATTATTGGTTTTAGCATTAAGAAGTATTTGGATGTATTTTACACACATTTCTAAGTATTTTTTAATCATTTTAGCATTGTTATCTCATATTTGTGTGAGTAAGCCTTTCTGGAGTTATCAAGTGATAAAGTGAGGAACTTCTGGTAGATTACAAGCACAATGGAGTTTTCATAGATCTTTAATCAGCTGCTAAATTCAAGATGCACGATTTACCTATGGATCAAACATAAGTTGGGAAATGGAGTAAATACATGGCTTTGGTTTGATAACTAGTTAGACTTAAGCTCCCTTATTCAAAGAAATGAGATCACTCAATTGAGGAATAGAATTCATATAAACTCAAAAGTATTCTCTCTAATTTAAAATGGTGACTAGTATGGGAACTTCGGAGGTTTTCCTATGCTTATTGAACATGTACCTCAATTGCTTAAAGGGAATAGAGAAGATCTCATTATTTAGACTCCTAAATTGAACATGTACCCCAGTTGCTTAAAGGGAATAGAGAAGATCTTATTATTTAGACTCCTAACTCGAATGGAAGGTTCACAAACGACTCCTGTCACATAATTCTTTCGAACAACTTAGGAGAAGTTCCTTGGCATAACGTTTTATGGAAACAAACACTTAATCCTAAAACCTCATTAATCACTTGGTTAAAGATTAAAAACAAAATTAGGACCAAGTGTAGATGGTTTGGCATAAATTATTCGACATGTGTATTATGCAAAGAAGCTGAGGAAGATAAAAATCATCTTTATGTCTTATGTAGATATTCTAAAGCAATATGGTGCAGAATTCTGCACCTACTTGCTTTAGATAAGTACAGATAAAAATGGGATAGAATTGCTTTGATTGCAAATAATGTGCAAAATTTACTCACCCCTAAGATAAATAACAAATGGAACTTGTAACTAATGTGTTGTAATGGTTCTGGAGATGATATGTAATGTTCTAACCTCTTTTGGGTCTTCCAATCATATTGTAAGTTGATAGATCGGCAATGAATCAAAACTCACTGTAATGATGGACTAACTTTTTCTGTGATTAATAAAATTTCATTCATTTTCCAAAAAAAGGTGATAAAGTAAGGAATTTTAAGTTGTAATATATTTATTTTGGCATTATATTATTGTACTTGGGGGTGGTTTAAGTGGGAGTGGGATCAAGATTCCTCTTCACCTTGGGAGAAGATTGTAAATAGTTCCTCTTTGTCAAGCAAGATTACACAAAAGTTGTTCTTTGCTTTTAAATAACATTATAGTATAATTTCAAGAAAAGTCTCTGAAGTGGATGTAGGTAAAGGTTGTTTTTTGAACCAATATAAATCAATTTGTATTGTCTCTTCCTTATCCTTTTCAAATTATTATTCAATTGATTAATTGATTTATATGAAGTAATTTCTTCATTCTTAGTACATTGATTATTGTTAAATTAAGTAAATTGGTTATAAAAGTTTTTTAAATTTTTATATATCCAATTCACCCTTTGAGTGCCATTAGGGACAAAAAAATGATATTAAAGCAGGTCGATTAGAATAGTATTTATAACAAAATCCTATAGTAAAGATTATAGTGGTATATTTAGGACCATCATTATCATATTCAATTAAGGCAGATAAAGTATTAGTATGATACCTTTCTTTGACGGTAATGATTACATTTATTAGAAAACTAAGATGAAATTCTTATTAATAGATGAAAGTGTAAACCTATGAGAAATAGTATCAAATGGTCCCTTTATATTTATGAAAAATCATATATAACAAAATTGTCCCTAAACTAAAGGAAGAATGGGAACCTTAAGATAAGAGATGAATTTCCTTAAATAGTAGGATCGTAACGTCTTATTTTGTACATTAGGAAGAAATAAATTCAATAGGGTCTCTATTTGTGAAATGACCTATGAAATTTGGCATAAATTAGAAATCACATATGATGGCCCAAATCAAGTTAAGGAGAAGAAAGTAAGGAAGCTAATGTCAGATTTGTGAGGGATGAAGTGGTTAAAATAAAAAAAAACCAACAAGAACACAAAATATCTTGTCATGTAACCTATTTATGTATTGAAAAAGCACCTATTGAAAGCATATGCACCATTATACCTTGAACTTGGTCTCCAAACCAAATAGATGATCTCACGACTATATCTCCTTCCTCACGGCTGTCGCTTCTTGCTCACGGTTGTATCTCCTTTGCACCAAGTGAGATGCACTCCAAGGTATCCACCAAAGATCGATTATAAAACCCAAAGGGTCCCAAAGCTAGATGGTGCTTCAAGGGGTTATTATTGATCCTAAAATTCCCCAACATAAACTATTTAAATGGGGTTATTGCTCAATGTATGAGCTAAATGACAAAGCTTTTGGTTCTTGTTAGATGGAAGAAGAAATTCGCAAGTTTGGAAGAAGACAAAAGAGAAAAATGAAAAGCTGAAATTGTGGAGAGAGGAAGATGAAAAAACAATAGCAACTCTTTTTCTAAAACCAGAAAATCGAATAGCCCTTTTACTTTTTGACAAAACTAGGGTTAAAAGGGTTTCTTGAAAAAGTCTCAAATGCCTTTGTTTAAAAGAAGCAAAGGAACAAAGCTTATGGTTAAAATTCACAAGGGTTTAAACATATCCTTATGTTCTTTGCATGGACAGCCGATGTCCTTATAAATTTGGCATTGTAAATTTCATTTAATTGCCACTTTGTCACTTTGCCACTTTTCCATTTAATCTTATGCTTCAAAATAATTAAGCATTTGACCCAATTGACATATAACTATACCATGTAATTATATATATGTATTAATATTCTAATCTCCATACTATTTACTAGAATAATTTCCATTTTCTAATCAAATCTTTTCTAATGTGACCTATTAGGATCCATGTCATGTTGACAATAGAATTAAAATTCCTTTTAATTCTATACATCATAAGCAGTATCTAGCAAAATACATTATAATTATCCAAATGACTTAGATAATAAGTATTATACTCAATCAAGATCGCAAAATTGCTCGTTGTCAATTTTCTTGTCTCATAATATCCTGAATAAATGCAAGATTGGAATATGTCATTCCTACCAATTTATTCCTTCTTGATTTCCAAAGTAAATCATAAATATGATTAACTCCTTAATCATTTTACATGCATACAATATTAATTTAGTAAGGGCTCATAGATATTATCCTCATATCTTATATGAGGGATAACGATATTCTTAATGAACATTTATCCTCTATACAAGTCACATATATTATGGCATTATCTGTATAGCTTCCTGTTATAGTTAGCGTTGAACAATACCCACAAATATACACTTCTCATGTAAGGAAATGAACATCTTATAATATAGAACTCACGACATGTATGAAACATTAATGATATAAACACAATCCTGATAATGTTTCATTTAAGGTCTATCAAATACCATAATCTCCATTATGTATCTGTGTGATTAAACCGACAATTCCTTATTGAATGGCTTGTAGAACATCACTATCATTTAATCAACACACTAATCTTTTAGTGGTCAATTACTATTCCATGCTAATTACCAAGATTAGTGACATTTTAGAGCGATCATTATTTTCATTACTGAGTTCTATAATCTGAGTCCTCAACTCGAATAATCTATAAATAATGAAAACTCATGGAACAAAATTATATAAACCATCCAATTCCTGAACATAACTGTTAGAATATAACCACCTAATGATTGGCTTCTAGATTATAATATTAACAATCTCCCACTTGAACTAGAGCCAATCCAAATACATCTTTATGTATAAGAGCTCTAAGCAAGTGTAACCTCATAACCTAAATACATCATTATGTATAAAGAAAAATACACCCAAAGCGAATCTCTAATGTATCTAATACCATTGATGTAGTGTGAACTATATATTTAGCGTGAGAAAGAGGTTTTGTCAATGGGTCGATTATGTTCCTAACCGAATCAACTCTACAAACCTTTACATCACCCCTCTCTACGATCTCTCGTATAAGTTGATGTTGTCATAGAACACGCTTAGGCCTTTGGTATGACCTAGGTTCCTTCACCTGAGCAATAGTTCTATTGTTATCATAATATAGCTCAATTGGTTCAGCGACACTAGGAATTACATCAAGTTCAGAGATGAACTTTTGATCCAACATCCCTCTTTGGCCGTTTTGGAAGCAGCTATATATTTGGCCTCGGTAGTGGTTCAGTTATGGTCTCTTGTTTAGAACTTTTCCAGCTCACTGCTCCCTATTGATGATGAACACATACCCCAATAGCGATCTCATATCATCACGGTCAGTCTGGAAATGAGCATCAGTGTAACCCCTTACACGAGCTCAGAATCCCCGCTATAAGCAAGGAACATATCCTTAGACCTTTTTAGGTACTTGAGGATATTCTTGACTGCAGTCCAATGACCTAAGCCTGGAATAGCCTGATATTTACTAGTCATACTCAAAGTGTATAATACATCAGGACGAGTGCATATGATGGTGCATATGATACAGCCAATTGCTGAAACGTATGCAACTCTATTCATTATATCTAGCTTACTAGGTATCGAAGGACACTGGTTCTTATTGAGGTGGATATCACGTGACATGGGCAAGAAACCTTTCTTGGCATGTTGCATGTTAAACCTCTTTAACACTTTATCAATGAGCCTCTTAGATCTATCTCTATAGATTTTAAGGCCCAAGATATAGGTAGCCTTGCCCAAATCCTTCATTGAGAATACCTTCATCAATAAGGACTTGACGAACTCCAACAAATTAATGTCATTCCCAATGAGAGGTATTACATTTATATATAACACCAGGAAGACTATTGCATTCCCACTAATTCTTTTGTACACACAAGGTTCTTCCTCACACATGACAAAATCAAACCTTTTGATTTTCTTTTCAAAGCCCTTATTTCAATTCCGTGATGGATCCTTGAAGCTTGTACACCTTCTTAGCGACTTTTGGATCCACAAAACCCTTTGGTTATGTCATATACACATCCTCTTCTAAATCCCTATTTAGAAAAACATTTTTGATAGCCATTTTCTAAACTTCATAATCATGAAAAGCAACAATTGCCAGAAGGATCCAAATTGTCTTAAACATAGCCATTAGCAAGAAGGTCTCATCATAATTAACTCTTTGAATTTGTTTGAAACCTTTCGCAACTAGTCGTGCTTGTAAGTAGTCAAATTTCCATTTGTTTATGTCTTCCTTTTGAAAATCCACTTGTTTTTAATAGGTTTTGCCCCAATAGGGAGATCAAGCAAGTTCCAAACTTGGTTTTCATACATGGACTGTATCTCAGGTTTCATGGCTCGAAGCCATTTTTCAAAGTTTGGCCTTTCCATTGCTTCCTTATAGGTCAATGATTCTTTGTTGTCCAAACTGTCACTTAATGCAGTCCTATATACCTCTCGGGTGCACAAACTACCCTAGTTGATTTTTGCAGTGAAACTATTTCTGATTGACCTTCCTCCACAACTCCCTGTGGTTCAAGTTCAACTTTGAGTTATGTCAATTTAGTTAGAGGTTGGCCATTAGCATCTTCCACAACTACTTATGGAGTTGGTTGTACTTGACTCCTACTGACAAAAACATCTAGGAGTAGGCCAATATGGCTCCCACTAGCCTCGTTATCTTGTAGTGTTTCCTGAACTTCTTTAAGTCTAGCATTACTCCCACTACTTCCTCTTACGAGAAACTCGTTCTCCAAGAACACACTATGTCAATCAACGAATACTTTATTCTTTAACTTGTGATAGAAGTAGTATCCTTTAGTTTCCTTAGGATACCCACAAAGAAGCACTTGTCTGATTTAGGACCAAGTTTATTAGACGTTAAACGTTTGACATATACCTTGCAATCCCAAATCTTTAGAAAAGATATGTTAGGCACTTTGCAAAACCATAGAACAGATATGCTCGACACTTTGCCAAACCATATCTCATATGATGTCCTTTCTATAGACTTAGATGGAACCCTATTTAGTGTGAATGCAGCAATTTCAAGCATATATCCCCAAAAAGAGATTGGAATTTCAAGCACATATCCTTAAAAAGAGATTGGAAGTTCAGTTTGACTCATCATAGACTGAACCATATCTAGCAAAGTTTGATTTCATCTCTTAGAAACACCATTCCATTGTGGCTTTCTGGGAGCGGCAAGTTATGGGATGATCCCACGCTCTCTAAGATAAGCACCAAACTCATGACTTAAGTATTTGCCTCCACGATTTGATCACAAGACTTTAATCTTCTTGTCAAGTTGGTTCTCAACTTCATTCTTGAATTCTTTGAAATTTTCAAAAGATTCATACTTATGTATCATTAAATAGACATATCCATATCTACTGAAATCATCTTTAAATGTGATGAAGTATTGAAAACCACCTCGAGCATTGGTACTTATTGGTCCACATACGTCACTATGTATTAGACCCAATAAGTCACTTACCCTCTCACCTTTCTTGGTCAAGCGTATCTTGGACATTTTGCCAAGTAGACAAGATTCATATGTCCCAATCAATTCCAAATTGAATTGACCAAGAAGTCCTACTTCTTGCAATTTCTTGATGCGCTTCTCATTTATATGGCCTAGATGACAATGCCACATTATAGTTGTACTTTTATGATTAGTCTTGAGTCTTGTATTATTAAAATTAAGGACCTGCTTATCCACCTTAAGTAAATATAGACCATCTTAACACAAGAAGATCTATAAAACAAACCATCTCTATAAATCAAACAAGATCCATTTGAGATGGTAAAGGTGAAACCATCATTGCCCAAAAATGAAATGGAGATAATGTTTCGATAGATGGACGGAACAAATATGCAGATTTAAGTTCTATTACAAGCCCACTAGGCAAATGCAACTCAATGTAGCCAACAACAATGACTACAACACTTGCACCATTCCCGAGTTATTAGTTCCCAGAAGAGTTAATATCTCTATTAGCTAAACCCTTTCTTACCTTATCTTTGGATTCGTATTTTGTTTGTACATAATCAATGAAGGTCATCCCCGACATATGTTGCAATGTCTTCAATAGCATGCTCTTACTTCATCTTTCCTTTAATAAGTAATCAAATTTGGTGCCTTTTGATCCCTAGTTTCTATAGGGAACAAAGGACGAAATACAAGCAATTCCTCTATTTAAGTTCTCCTTATTCCTATTCCTAACTCCTCCTTAAGTAATTCCCCAAGTTTGGCACTTTCCATACTTTATCGGTGCAACATCAACAAATTCGCTCATGATCTAGTTACAACCTAAGATCTATTACTATATTATGTTAACTGTTTTTATTTCGTTCATTTTATCGGTATGCTCCCAGGTACCTTTAATTATGTTCTGGTTGCCAGAATCGAAGGGTATTTCTGTCGAAACCTCCACGAACAATCGAACGGTGGTGATCCTAATCTTGAACTAAGTGACCACCTTAGTGGAGAGCCTTTCCTTCATCAATGAAGGTTGTGTTTCACACCAACTCCAGTCAAGTTTAAGGCCGACCTCCTTGAAGGCCAAGCCCAATGGATTCCTGTGTGCCCACGCAGTGACGCTGCTCGTGATAGGCTTAGTTTTAAGCAACTATCACTTGGTTCGGAGAAGTCAAGTCCCTTCGATCGGTTTGCTCAGGTGGTCTTCTCTTATCTTTATAATAGCTAAGGCCTTTGCTCAAACCTATTTGATTAGATAAAAAAGATTCTTTAAGTAATGGGTTTTTAAAGGAGCCAGCTTACGGGGTAGGCCTCTCTCTGACCTAATAACTAAGATCACCTCCGGCAAAGGGTAAGGAGTGCCTATCTTTATTATTCCTTTCCCTTTTGGATTATCATATTGGCATCTAGTAGGAGCAACTGAGACAATCTCCTTAGGATAAAACTTCAGTGTCCGAGCTTGATCTGTTCCTCTTATATGTTTATATAATCTTCTTTATTTCTTCCTTAGTATAGAATTGAGATTTCCTTTTTTTTCCATCTTTAGTAGTGGAATATGAATCGGTTTCATTCAGCACAGCTGTACTTCTCCCTTTTTAAGCATCCTCCTATCCTTTAGTGCCTACATATTTGAACAAACATGAGCATAAGACCTGGTATCCAATACCTAATTAGAAATAGAGGTAACAAGGTTAATATCAATAACATCTATACCTAAAGAAGAAGATGGAATCTTTCCACTCTTTAAGTCTTCGAGGTATTTGTGACAATTCCTCTTCCAATGTCCTTTGCCTTTACAATAAAAGCATTCAGCATCAGAAAGGGTTGTGGCCTTGGGAGTGCTTGAAGTCACCACTTAAGCCTTCCCTTTGCCACCTTTGCCCTTTTTAATAACTTTGCTCTTATTCTTGCCTTTCTTTATCTTCTTCCCTCCCTCTTGAATCGCTAAGACATAAGGAACTCCTTTCTTCATGTCCTGCTCAATAGTCTTAAGCATCCTATAAAGTTCCTCCAAACTCTTCTTCATCCCATGCATGTGGTAGTTCATGATGAATTACAAATAACTTGGAGGCAAAGAGATGAGGACAATGTCTATGGACAAACCTGGGTCCAATGGGAGGCTTAGCTTATCTAACTGCTCCACAAGGCTCATTTCCTTGAGCATGTGAGTGCTGATAGAGGTACCCTCTGACATTTTAATAGCCAAGAGAGACTTGGTCACGTTATACTTCTAAACACGAGCTTGCTCAAGAAACATTTTCTTGAGCTGCTCTGTGATGTAGTACGATGTGTTCGGTTCAAATTTCTTTTGTAATTCGAGCTGTATCGCCACTATTATGAGGCATTTTACATTAACCTGATCATATGAGTACTTGTAGTACGTGTCAACCAATTCCTTAGTGGTTCCCTCAAGGGGTGGTTCAGGAAGGGGAGGCATTGCACATCAACCTCATCATACGCGTCAACCAATTCTTTTCATTCCTGCCTTAGAATGATTCTCAGACTTCAGTGCCAATCCATAACTTTAGAACCATTAGGGCTCAATTTTTCCTTGTTTAAAATAGAACGCAAAGAGAGAGATTGATTTGACATGATTTACAATATATACAAAAATTTGAGTTAAGTTCATGTAAATATTTTATTTCTAAAAATAAAACTTCCACGACAACTTTTAAAATTAGTCCTTTTTGTAGTAGGTCCAAGATCTCTATCCTTACTAAGAACAAGCCAGCGGCGATATGAAACTTGAACTTAGCTAATTTAGGCAACTCTTTGCTAATCACATCATATGCGACTCTTGGTTTATTAACATCTAATGTAAAAAAAAAAACTTTTTCCCATAGTCCAAAACTGTTTTGATTCGTTGTTAAGTTAACCTCGCTCTATTTGGTTTGGCATGTCCGACATACCCCACGATTCTTAAAGATGGAAAGTGATGCCCACTAAGTGGGTCTGACTTACCCCAAGACAAGGCATTGATGTCTTGGCCATACAAAACTCACTTTCATCCCTACAAAAACAAGTTAGTGCCACCACAAAAACAACGTTTGCATTTACCTGTATAAGCAATCCATTCACAATTAATAAATAAATCAATTGCAAATATGCAGCCCAAAATATATATACATTTATACGGGTAATGCAATGTTGTTTTCGTAGTGGCACTAACTTGTTTTTGTAAGACTGAAAGTGAGTTTTGTATGGCCAAGACATCAATGCCTTGTACATTATATTGCTTCCCTTTTGAATGAATGTTAATTAATTAGATTAGTTAATTAAGCAAGTATGTTAACTTGCTTTTGATGTAATTCATTTGTTTGAGGCTTGCATGCCTATTATATTTGGGATGGGAATTCTAAAATGAAATTTTATTTCCTTTTAGAATAATTCTACTTCGGAATGGGCTTTTAAAATTTGATGCTTTGATTCAACCATAGAGATGGTGAAGAAAACAACGAGATGTGGGAAAAGTCTCCAAAATGGCCATACAAAACTTGCAACATATGTTTGATATCATTTACGATGCTATGAATGTCATAGGCTAGGTATGAACGTATATTAACATCACTGCCTTAAATAAACTAAAAAAATAAGGATTAACAATTTCTCAAGTTATATGGAATAATTCAAAATTTTAATTAATATGACAACAAATTATGTGATAATTTGATCCCTAAATTTTTTAAAGGAAATGTCTCACATAATATTAAGTCATTATCTGTCATTACTTTATTCGCATCAAATTATTGATCGTTGGATGATAGGACCCACTTAGTGGGCATCACTTTCCATCTTTAAGAATCGTAGGGTATGTCGAACATGCCAAACCAAATAGAGTGAGGTTAACTTAACAAAGAATCAAAACGGTATTGGACCATAGGAAAAATAAATCAATTGGGTTGCATATTTGCAATTGATTTATTTATTAATTGTGAATGGATTGTTTATACGAGTAAATGCAAATGTTGTTTTCATAGTGGCACTAACTTGTTTTTGTAAGGATGAAAGTGAGTTTTGTATGGCGAAGACATCAATGCCTTATACATTATATTGCTCCCCTTTTGAATGAATGTGTATATATATACAAGTGTAAACTAAAATGCTGGAAAAAATTTCCAGCATTTCAATCCTTGACATTCCTTGCTTTAAATCAATTCTAACAATTAAAATTAATTGTTCCAGATCTTAAAACACAATCAAATCAGGGTTTGAAACCTTGAAAAGCACCAAATCAATATTATAAGAAAAGGGTTCAAAAACAAATTTATTAATACCCATTAATACACAAAATAACTAACCTATAAGACTTGCAATCAATTAACCATCTTAACATGCATTAGCCTTGCACTAATTCAGTAAAAAACAGTCACAAAATAGAGTCTAAGCTCTGATACCAATGTCGGTTTTATGAGGGATGAAGCAAAGTTGTGAATATTGTACTTGACTTGGTACCGGATTAGATTCTAGTACGGTACTATATTGGTACCGATCAATACTAGATACTATTTCAAGTAATTTTTTAAATTTATGAAATAATCTTTGAATTTTTTTAAAATCTGCAAAATATTCCATATATTATACATTTGTACTATATACTTTATAAGTTTACATCAACCCTATCTCTAAAAATCACAATAATAAATAATAATCATAATTAATATGAAATAACAATAATTTTTTAAAATATTTCACAAATAAATAATAACATTTATTATGAAAAAACAAACAATCATTATCATACAAATACAAAATTAAGAATAATACAAAGTATTTAAAATATTACAATAAGACAAGTTCATCATATAATAAATAATAATTTAATCAAAACATCCAATTAAAAAACAATAAATATCTTTAACTCTCAAACTACTACAATTTATAATAAGAGTTCGTGATGAGGAAATAATCAAGTAGAAGATAAACCTGAAACAAAAACATTTATAATTACATTACATATACAGAATTTAACGTATACATCAAATATAAGTAAAATTAAAAGAAGAGAAAGAAACAAAATCTTGGAATAAAATTCAATCGTCTAAGGGAGATTAAACATTAGAATTCGGTACAAATTTCTCATTTGGTACAAAATCCTCATCATTAAGAGGAGCTTCATCATCATTATCATTCAAATTTAATGCACCAAATGTTGGGTCCCGAAAATTTTTTTTTTATTCGAATTAATTATTAATTGACTTATGGATTTATTCGTTAGTTATATTTTTATTATTTTGCCTTAGTTGATTTAATTAT